>VZQC01004822.1:3158473-3220741 GCA_009823505.1 Rhizomys pruinosus
TTTCATGGGCTGACAGTTTGTCCAGGAGTAACCTTTCGATCCTACTGATGAAGCACAAGCAATTAGATATATAGGTATTTAAGCAGCACTAATAGTTATGGTAGGTTACTTTGGCATAGACACATATGTTTGGATGATATGTTAATCTATGAGTTACATTTTTCCCCCCTGTTAAATATGACAGGGTCTTACTGTGGCTTATAACATCTCCTAACCTGTAGAGGATGTAAGCTTGTGGCATCAGCCATGGGTTATTCCTCCAAGGAAAGAGCCAATAGACTGTGACTCTTTATTAATAAGTGACATATTGGCTTTAAAAAAACACAACAAATAACTCCAATTAAGTTTATAGTTCACAAACTTGTCTTTCTCCCAGCTGCAGGTGCTCACAGAGAGACCACTTTTGTGGTACATGGAGCATACAGTCTTGATCTTCAGTTCCACAGAAAATATTTAAGTGAAACAAGAATGATGGTATTGGTTTGTGGTTACATAAAAATCATCTGAACTTAACAAATAATCCACTTATTAAAAAAGTCATCTGTGATCAAAAGCAATGTCTTATTGGTTGAGTGTCATTCTTATTCCAATGATATTAAAAAAACCCTGAGAAATAACTCAAAACCAAAACATGACCAGGTGTCTTGCCAGTGTGCCTTGAATAAAGAATTCTGCTTTTGTTCAAGAGAACTTCCCAGAAGGAGGTGGTGGGCCAGGAAATCCACCAGCTTGCTTGGTGGCAGCTCATGAAGGGGCAAGGCCAAGAACCTTCTGGATATTTTGTCGAATTGACATAGTAGAGAGACTATATAGGAAAATGAAGGAACAATCTGTGGTGTCATCTCCTAGCAGGTTTTGATGTAAGAAAGGAGGGTGAAAGGGAGCTTTGCCACCACTGTACCATCAAGTATGGAATTAAACATTCCCATTAGGGCAGTAAAACAAAAGCCAATTGCAAACATGGATTTCATTCGTACCACTGACAGATCTCTATTGTTATTCTTTAGCTTCTCTTCTTTAGCTTCTCTTCTTTTTCGGTTGTCGACCAACTGACTCTGTTACAGTTTCCTTCTTTTTGAATTTTTCACTCTGTTTTTCCACTTCTGCTTTCAGTCTCTTGTACTTGTCTCTCCTGTAAACCAGGACCCAAGTTATGTCCTGGAGATGAAAACAATGGGCATGTCCGCAAACATGGTGCTCACCACACGTTCTTCCCACCACCCACCGGGTAAACGCTGAGGTGGGGGCGCAGAGAAAATGCAGTGGGAAGGCCTTCTCCAGACTCCGAGAGCACCAAGCTGCACACCAACTTAGACTTGTCATATATATATATATATATATGACATATATATGACATATATATATGACATATATATATGACATATATATATGACATATATATGACATATATATATGACATATATATATGACATATATATATATATATGTATATATATATGTCTTTTTGAGACAGGGTCTCCCTGTAGCCCCAGCTGTCCTGGAACTCACTGTGTAGACCAGGCTGGCCTTGAACTCACAAAGATCCGCCTGCCTCTGCCTCCCGAGTGCTGGGATTAAAGGCATGTGCCATCATGCCCGGCTTGTCATGTATTCTTGTATGAATCTTCTTCATCTTCCAGTTTCTGTGAGGGTTGGGGTTCTGACTTTAGGTAGGCACTCAGTGTTTGCTGAGGGACGCAATCAAAGTTGAACATTTGATGACAGGGGAGCTGAGAATTTGTAACAATGAGCAGGTCAGATTTGACAAAAGGAAATAGTCTAAATTCCTGTAGACTGTAGGCTAGCCTGCAGGAGATTTAGTTCAGAGATTTAACTCAGTTTCCAAATGTAAACAAACTTTAGTTCACCTCAGATCCATATTATAATTAGATTTGTGTGCTTGTAACCTATTATCAATACTACATCTATATTTTAATTATTTAGCTAATGCTCTAAATTTTATTTTACAGCATACAATTTCCAATTCTAAATTATTTACTTATTTACTTATAAACATCAGCATCTACAAAATGATTTCTGACTAAGGTATTTTGAAATGGATAAGGCTGATATGACATTTCTATGTGTTTAGGAAAGAGAGAAGAATGGTCACAAGGTGAATAATTTCCATCCCAGAGACTCTGTGCAAGATCTGAACTGCTGTAGGTGGTTCCTACCTGCATAAACCATTTCACACAATAAGTACTCAGTAAATATTTGCAGAATTAAATAGGAAAGTTAGAGATAGGTGATGGTGATAGGCCTGAAAGGCTAACTCACACCCAGCTCAGAAATCCAGACTGATCACCAAGTGAATGTCTGAAGAACTCATTAAAAACCAGGGGAAATGCAGAAGAGCATTCCTTCCCAACTCCATTACTCTGTGGGAAATATAAATGAAATAGATCATTTACATAACGGCATAATGTGCCTAGATATAACAGATTATTTGCATAACTGCATAATGCCACTAATCAGGGAAAAAGCCTTAAATATTTCTGGGATATGAACATACAGAATTATATAAGGTATGCATATCAACCAATAATCAGCGCCTTCTCTTTTTTGCAACTTGCATCGTGAAGCTGGTGTGTGGGTGTGATGGGACAAGTTAAGGCTGCAGGATCTGAGCTCGTTTTCTCCAAACCAACATTCTTTTTCCATCGTGAGCAACTAATGGAGACCGACATTCATGAAAGCACAAGGGGAAAGCCCCCTGAAAGTAATTTAAGGTGAGTAATGAGGAAAGAAGCTGAGACTGTTATTTTAGGTATCAGTGTCTTACTTTTCCTGTTAATAGTGATTTCATTTCAAGGTACTAGTCAGATAAGAGAAGAATAAAAAAAAAAACACAGTGCAGTTTAGTGAGTGTTAATAATCTTTCCCCCGATAATCAGAGTAGCTACACACTGCTATATATTTACCTTAGTGCAAAAGTTCTTTAGCATGCACAACTCTACTGAGTTCATTATATTTTTTAATGTATCTCAGACTCATTTCAGATCCTGATTTCCCAGTACAAACTAGAGTAACAAATATATAATTATTCTCATAAATAACTCAGCACCTTATATTTCAAGCAAGTTTCCCCACAAGGCACAAGTGCCCTATATTAAATTCCTTTAAGTGTAAGTTGATTAAAGTAAAAATTAGTTGTTATTACCTTATGGACATTTTAGTTTTAGCAGCAATTCAAAGCCAGGTCTATCACAAGTCCATTTGTTGCCGCCCACAGGTATAATCACCAGGAAAATTAATAATCATGTTCAGTATGACTATAAATCATTGTGGTTTAGGCAATTAATTTTGGTAGAAAAATGAAAGATCTATAAGTATTATTACAGTGTAAACCGCATGTTGTGGAAACCCAGGTCCAATGCAGGTCCATTGCAAATGGGGAAGGGACTGCCATTCTAATTTCAGAATATAATGATGTGGGGCCGTCAAAGGCAGAGAAGCGTAGGCAAAGGAAGATCCCAAGTAAAGAATGTGGTGCTTTTCAGCAGTTTGTGAATGTAGTCTTTAGGACACACAGTACTCAGAATCTCTGAGTCAGATGTAGAGAAAAGAGTTGCTGATTTCTAGTAAAGGCAGAGAGTTCTACAGAAAGCAAGCGAACGCAGGGGACTTTGAATGAGTCCACAGGAATAGACCAGCAAATAAATACCCGAGAAGCAGAACACAGGGAATGCTGCTGGAGAAACTGTGTCCCGCAAGACTTCTTTTACTCTGGTGTGTCTGGTCAGTGTGCAAAGTCAGACTGGGGAAACAAAGTTCCCAAATTTTACCCATTTGTGTATCTAAAAGTGTGATTGTTCTTCTAGTCGCTTATTTTCTCTTCTAACCCTCACAATATCAACTATGTATTCCTATGTTCATGGGTGAGAAAATAAGCTCAGATTGCTTAAGTTTGTTAAATAAGGGCCGGGAAGCTAGTAGTCCTCTTTGGACTCTCAGTTATCTACACTTTTTCCGATTGCTTTTCCACTCTTATTCTGTTTTCTCCCCTCTCATCCTCTCCTTTTCTTCTGTATTCCTCTTTTTATTCTGCAACATGGTTTTCGTTTTCTGATCTTTGTGTCAATCTTTATGCTGCTTCTTTGCCACTCTCTCCACTCTCCTATGATGCCCTTGGGCATTTCATAGTCAGTTAATGGTCCTTGGGCTCTTGTACAATGATGACATTGGTATATGTGACAATTATTAGGATTTAGTTGTTTTTCCAGCTTTAGCTATTCTGTATGTTCTAAGCCTGCTTCTGCATACCTCTCCTTTGTCCAGCCACATCCCATTTTAGTAGTTGTTCTTCTAAGAGGACACTTGCCACATCTTTACCTTATTTGTACCCATATTTGCTAAAACAAGCTAAGGAAGGGGGAGAGAAAGGGAGACAGAAAGGCAGAAAGAAAAGGACAGGGAAGAAAGAAATAGAGAAAGAAGAAAAAAATGCCCAATGATGCATCACAATAAAAAAATCGTTGTTGTCACATTCCCAGAGAGTCACTCTAGGCTTCCTTTAATAGCAAACTAATTTTAAACACTGAATATTATTTGATTTGTGCAACTTTTCAGGAAATCATTCACAGCATAAAGTGAGCCATAGCTGTTTTTAGTTCAGCAATACCTTATAGAACACAATGTGTGGTTAATAATGCATTTGCTTACCTCATCTGACTCTTGGATCAACATGCCATGTGGAGAGAAAAGGTCTTATTTCCCTCACATGAAAAGGTACTTAAATCCTTAGGGATTAAATGACTTGCTTTGGATACACAGAGCTGGGGGCGGGTATAGGGACTCAAACCTCATTCCTGTTACTCTGTAGCCATGGCTCTTTCAACAGAGGCACACCCTTCTCCTTTGAGATTGTTGCCCCCTTAAGTGAGGCATTAGCTCAGTGATATGCTGTTGAAGTTGCTCTGATTAATGGGTTCAAACCTCTCCCAGTTATTCAATCTGATAGATTCTGACCAAACTTTAAATTACCCACTACCTCCACTACCTCTTCTCACCTTCCTCTTGATATTTCTTCTTTGTCTCTAGAGATCCCTTCTTTCCCCTTTGTCTTCAGATCCTTCCTTTCTTCAAGTGCTTCACCTTTTCCTATCCAGGCATTTAAATCTTAATTTGCTTTGGTCCATTTCTATTTAAGCTTCAGTCTTTCCTCCCAAGGAGTCAACCATGGCTTAATGATGATGATTGCATGTATATTCCTGGCTCTGATTCAGACTTCTCCCCTTAGCTCCATGTCTATAGTTTCAAGTGATAAATGAATATATTCACTGCAATATCAAACAAGCAACTCAAATCCAATTATATCCGGAGCTAACCTTCTCATCTTCTCCCCCAAGTTCTTATTTACGTTTGCCTCCCATCTTAGTTAACAGTGCCACAGTGCAGGCCTAACTATTCTTAGCTAAAAGAAATCAGCCCTCAACCAAGATGGTTTGCCAAGTTCTACCTGATCTATACTCTCAATTTATTCTGCATCCATCCCTTGCTGGGGTTCCTTCAGTCCAGTCCTCATCATGTGTATTTGGATTGTTGAAATGGCCATTTAATCACCTACCCTGCAACAAAGGGCCCACTGAAATAGTTAACAAGTGACTCTGGTTATTCCTGAGTCCCCAAACAGCACCTAGCTCCATTGTCATTTTCTATGCCTAATTAAGAAAGTGTTTCAGGTATGTGAGGACCATAGCATGAGGAGAGCCCCACATCCTCAGGTCTCTACTCAGAGTGAGCTTCCAATTCACAGCAGGGCCCACGTGAGCTTCTACACATGCTCCTGCAGCTCACAACTACTCTGAGTTTTTTTTTTTTTTCTTTTGTTTCTTTCTGATTTTCTTTTAGAGACAAGGTCTCCCTATAGCCCCAGTTGGACTGTAACTCACTATGTAGACCAGGCTGGCTTTGATCTCACGGAGATCTGCCTGCTTCTGCCTTCCAAGAACTGGGATCAAAGGTGTGCATAACCATATCTGGCCTTTTAAAATATTTTTTTATTTGTTTGTTTAGGGCACTGCCATTTTTCCTTTATTTTCAGTGCATAACGCTTGTGAGCATTATGATATTTCCCTGACTATTTAAATGTCCCCTCCACCTGAAGTTCCAGGACTCAGAGCCCTTACCTTCACTTCTGTGAAATGTGTGAGAGATGTGTTAGTGTGTAATCTGGGAGAGAAACAAAAAGCACAATGCACTCTACAACTAAGACTGCATGAAGGGACTTTTAACCAATGTGTGGACAGACTTTAGGAAGAGAAGGTCACAGGGCATCTCAGGTGGCAGCAACAGGGAGTACTTACCATCTTTTGGCTAATGCCGTAAGGGAGGGATTTAGGATGGGGGAGCTTGCTGGGATTTGGAGGAAAAGCTGTTGAGAGATGAATGAGGCAGTAGCCGTGGCCTCCTGCAGAGATAGCCCCTGTGCTCTGGGAGCCAAGAGAGGAAGGAAGGGGGAGGGAGTTGGTCCAGCATCACTGTCCACTTGCCGTCTGGTTTCCTCCAGTTATCCCCTTATTGGCCTGACTGAGAGAGAAGTCAGACAGTGAGCGAGCACGTAGGCAGAGTCTATAGTCCTCCAAAGTCAGCCTCCCAAGCAGGGCAGGTGAAGGCTGGATGCAGATGGAGAGAAGCTCATGGGAAATCTCAGCATCTGGGTGGAAAAGTAAAGGGACTAGGAAAGAGCGTCCATCCTCACTGTATTCTAATGCAAATAAAGACAGTGGGCCACTCGAAACTGCATCCAGTTAGCTACTAGTGATGAAAAATTACTTGTAGTGTATCTTGTGCCTAGTGCAGATGGGTTGTGGCTGAACCTCACTCCTCTACATTGAGTCCCGTGTGGTCTTCATAAGGACTCATATGATCACAACAGTGCTTTTATTTTAAAAAAAAACTAAAAATAAATAACAAAACACTTATTTATATTTTATTTATTTAGTTATTTGTGTGTGTGTACAAAACACATAGGCACAGAGGTCAGAGAAGTTGTAGGAGTTGGTTCTTTCCTTCTACAATGTGGCTCCCTGTGATCCAACACCACAGAGTCAAGCCATCGGGATCTGTGGCAAGTGCCTTTCCCTGCTGACCATCTCCTGGCCCAACAGTGTGTTTCTAAAATGGCAGCTACTCCTTCATCTTTACAGAGCTATTTCCAGGCTCTACCGAGTCCCTTCTAGACTCATGTCCCACATGTCAAATGGGATTTGCCCCCTTTGCTTGCCAGGCTCACCTCCTTCCAGGAGCCGTGACCACTCTGCCCAACTTGTCCACTGCTTTTTGACAGATGAGCTCTCTGTCCTGCACACCATAGTGCTCATGCGCTCTCTCCTCCCTGTCACCTCCTCATTCTAACTTTCTCTCCAACCACACACTCCCTCTCCTGGACAAATGATGCTTTTCCTCAATAATGTCTTAAATGTAACACTTTGGCTCCTTTCTGTGGGTACCCCATTCCTGCCTGCCTCGTTATCACTATTTATTAAAACCTCACTGCTTTCCAAAGAGAGAACTTACCTAGCTAACCCTTACTTCATTTGCCCTCCCACAACGATTTGAGATGAATTTATTTACACTGTCATCTTTGTATTGTATTATTTAAATTTCTGTTATGATTGTCCTTGAGAGCAAGGACTATGGATTTATTTACTATAAAACTCTGATATCTAGACAGTGCAGAGCACATAGTATTTGATGAAGATATAATTGATGAATAAACAAGGAAATTGAGCCTAAAGTACTGACTATCTAGGATGACCCCAGCCCACTGGATTCTAGAGACTCCAAGGAATATAACAATCAAATTTTGTAGTCATAAAAGCAACACAAAAGTGACTCCTCTTTTTAGGTACAAGTATATGTATAAGCAAATCACCTTTTGGTAATCTTTCATTAGAAGGGAAGAAAAGTAGTCTAACATCTGGACATGGTCGCTTCTGCCTCGGATCCCAATGCTTGTAAGGATGAGGCAGGAGGATCCCAATGTTGAGGTCAACAGGAGGTCTACAGTGAGTCTGAGGCCAGCCTCTGTTATGGAGTAAGTCAGTCTCTCTCTCTCCTCTCTCTCTCTCTCTCTCTCTCTCTCTCTCTCTCATTTGAATAAACTGCATAAAATCAACAAATGGAGGATACAGATATTAATAGATCATCAAGGCATACTTAGTCATGTATTAGAAGTATTCCATAAATCACTATGCACATATTAATTAATGACTTACCACTGTAGTTAGTCATCACCTGGTAAGAGGTACAGTTAACTCACTTCTGAAGAATGTCAGATATTTGCCATGAGGGTGGATCTGTGTTAAACAAGATATTCAGTTTTGACTTTTCCTGGCTTCTGTGGCTTTTTCATATTGTTACAACCTTACAGAGACTGGGCTGACCTTAGAGAAGGAGTGGATTTCTGAGATGGAGGGGCAGGGACAGGAGACTGGCAGAAGATGTACTTCTTGAGCCTGGGGGAACATCTGGAAGGCAGAACATGTATCAGAAGAGGTTTGCCACAGCTCAGATGGTCTCTCATGCACATTTTCACAGTCACTTTTCTTTGTTACATATAAAATGTATATGCTTTGGAATTCACAGGTCTTCAGTGAGCAATTTAATGTTTCTTGACAAATATATACACCCATGCAGGGATCCTTACCAAGAAATAGAGTCCCACAGACGTTTCCCCTAGGTTCTCTGTCAATCCATTTCCATTCTTCTATAAGCAGCACTATGATGACTGCTAGGATCATGGACTTCCTTTGTCTGCTGTTGAACTTTCTAAATAGAAATACGTGCTATATATTTGTGTGTCTGGCTTGCGACTCACATAATGGGTATGTGATACATCCATATTGCTCTGTCAGAATTTCTTCCTTTTAATTGCTGAGTAATATTACAGCACATGAATATACCACAATTTGTTTATCTGTTCTCTAATTTGGTGACATTTAAATTTTTACAGTTTTTGGTTATTATGAATAAAGCAGCTATAAACATTCATATACAAATCTTTTTTGCATGCATCTGCTTTCATTTATGCTGGGTAAGTCTCTAGGCATGGGATGCTAGTGAGGTGTATGTTCAACTACATGAGACTTCTCAAACATTTCCCCATAATAATTGTGTCATTTTATACTTGTGTCAGCAATATACAAAGTTAATCCACAGTTCTATCACTTCCATCACATTCTTGCCAGAGTTTTAGCATTGCCACTCTTTATTTTTTTAGCCATTGTTGTGGTGTGAGGCAGTATCTTGTTGGAAGTTTTGTTTACATTTCCTTGGTGCCAAGTAATGTTCAATACCTTTTCTTTTTTTAAAATTTCATTTATTTTTGTATGTGTATGAATGTACTGTCTGCATGTAGGTTTGTGCACCCATGTTGTGCAATGCTGCGGAGGTCAGAAGAGGGTCTTGGATTCCCCTGGAACTGGAGTTCTCTTGGAATTGGAGTTACAGATGGTTCTTAGCCTCCATGTGGGTGCTGGGGATCCACCCCGGGTCCTCTGCAAGAGCAGTCAGTGCTCTTAACCACTAGGCTATCTCTCCAGCACCTCAATACCTTTTCATATGTTTTCTGAATACTTATAGTGTCTGTTCAAGTCTTTCCCCCATGGTTTTAAAATGAGATTTGACCTGCTATTGAATCATAAGAATTCTTTATATATACTGAATATAAGTCCACACACATGCATACACACACACACACACACACACACACACACACACACCAGAAGCATGCACCTTTTCACTAATCGGGGGAGGAAAGAATATTAGAATATTGAATCATTTTATTTTCATAATGGCACCTTCTGACAAGAGGACAGTCTTATTTTTTTTTAATATAATACTTTTATTGATGTTTTGTGTGTTTCGGGCATCATTTTTCAGTTCATTTTAGACATATTCCCCTTTCCCTTCCCTGTACCTCACCCCAGATCATGCATTCTGCCATACATGTCCTGCATCTTTGTCTTTTTTTATGTTTAGGGACAGTCTTATTTTTTAACGATGTTCTCTTTGCCATTTTTCTTTTATGATTAGTTCTTTCTGTGTCTTTCTTGCAAATTCTTTTTCTGAGAATGAATGTCATGATAAATATTCTTCCTCGTGGCTGGCTCTGTGATCTGTCTGACTTGCTATTTGTGGTGATGTGGGCATTAGTTTTTATGGATGTATGTGCATGTATGGGCATATTCAGGTGGGCAATTTTGTGTGTTGCAGCTACATGTGTGCATGTGCATACGCAAGCATGCAGGTGTCTGTGGAGGCTGGCCAACCTCAGGTGGCATCGTTAGGAATGCCACCCATCTCCTTTGAGAGAGGGTCTTTCAGTGACCAGAGTTCAGTAGCTAGGAAGCCTGACTCTCCAGTAAACCCCAGGGATCCTCTTGTCTCTGCCATAGCAGCATTTAGATTACAAACCAGCACTGTGCTCAGCTTTCTACTTGGGTGACTGAGACACTGCTCCACCCAATGGTCAATATTCATCATAATTTTCATGTAGGTACTCAGGAGTCTTAGCATCAAATTATAAAGGCTTCTCTCTCCTCTTTGAGTTGCTTTGGTCTCTTTGTGAAACACTAACTAACCAGGTGTGCATTTGTGCATCTTGTTGGGAAGAAACTCTCTATTCTGCTGTATCAACAGGTTTCTCCACTTCTTATTATCATCCTCCTATACCTATGGTTTTAGCTTTACATCATAGCTTTACATATATCAGTAGACAAGCAGAAACCATCATTTTTTTAAAGACCATTTTGTTTTTCTGGTTATAATCTCATATAAATTTTAGACTCAACTATAAATCCCTATGAAAGGCTATTTTGCTGACAGTAAAAATATATTTGATATGATTTCGTTGAATCTCTAGGTCAATTTGGGGAGAATTAACATTCTAATAATATTCATACTTAATATAGTGATATTGATAGTAGCGATAATAATCATTCTAAAACCAAGACTATACTGCATTCATTTGTCTGTAGTTTTCTTCATCAGTATTTTATAATTTGTAACATTGAGAGTGATCTTGTACATATTTGTTAAATTTATTTCTCAGTATGTAGGATTTATTTATTTATTTAGCAGGGTTTTACTGTTTAGACCAGGCTGGCCTGGGACTCTCTATGCATACCAGGCTGACCTTGAACTCACAGAGATCTACCTTCAGTAGGCTGGGATTAAAGGTTTGTGCCACCACACCCAGTCAGTATGTAGGGTTTTTTTTTGTTTATTTATTTATTTTTTTGTCTTTTTTGAGACAGGGTCTCCCTGTAGCCCCAGCTGTCCTGGAACTCACCATGTAGACCAGGTTGGCCTTGAACTCATAGAGAACCGCCTGCCTCTGCCTTCCAAGTGATGGGATTAAAGGTGTGTGCCGCCACACCTGGCCAGTATGTAGGTTTTCATGTTTTTTAAATGTAGTCTTAAAATACGAGTTTTCTAGCCTTTGGTTTTTAATACACCATAAGTATAATTGATTTCCCTTTTTCTTTTCTTCTTAAGGAGTATTTTAAAAGACAAGCTTGTAAGAATCTGATAATGTATAACAGATGAGACAATAGCTCCTTGGTTCTATAACCACCTCCTTAGAGTGAGGTTGAGTTAGCCATACTGTTACTGATATTGCAAATCCCAGACACAAGGAGTAGTACTCACTGTCTCTTAGACAAAGTGGACATTTCTCAGTCTCCCAGGGCACCCATATCTTCTCTGACATCTATTTTCAGGAGGCTCCTGTCCACATGGACACAGTCCAGCCCAGTGTCCAGCCCTGTAGCTAAATATGCCACGGTGTGACTATGTGTTTCTGTGATGGATTCTATTTTTTAAGCATCAGAATACACACTACATACAATCCTTTACGCCGGGCATGGTGGCTCATGCCTTTAATCCTAGCACTTGGGAGGCAGAGGCAGGCGGATCTTTGTGAATTCAAGGCCAGCCTGGTCTACAGCATGAGTTCCAGGACAGCTGGGGGTATAGGGAGACCCTGTCTCGAAAAGACCAAAAAAAAAAAATCCTGCATACAATCCTTTACTTTTCTAGTTCATGCTCAGAGATGTAAAGTTTCCAGACAGCACTGTATGCAGCTATGATCTTTGATTTTTTTTTAAATGGGTTAAATGGAGACTGAATAACCAATGACCCACAACAAGGAGGTTAAAAAATCCACCATGCCACCTGAAGCACAGCTCTCTTCACAATATCAAGGAGCTGGAACCAACCCAAGTGCCCCTCAACTGACCAGTGGATAGAGAAAATGTGGTACATTTACACAATGGAGTTCTATGCAGCAGTAAAGAAAGATGACATCATGAACTTTGCAGGTAAATGGATGGAGCTAGAAGATATTATATTAAGTGAAGTAACACAGTCCCAGAAAAACAAACAAGGAATGGTATCCCTCATCTGTGGATGCTAGCGCCAATTACCTAGTAGTAAGTATTTCTTGTGCAGGGCTCCTTGAGCTTTGGTCCAAGTAGTTGAGAGTGGCCCATATTGGAAAAAACAACAACAATGACAACAACAACAACAATAACAACAACAGAAAAGACTGTGTCAAAGAACTGACTGAAACGGTGAACTCCTGCTTGAAACAGTCAACTTCTATATCGAGAATTTTGAGAAAGACTGAGAAAAAGATGAAAAACATGTTTGGCAGAATGCATGAGCTTTGGTGGGGTGGGGGGCTAGGGAGGGGGACACGAGTCTAGATCTGATTTGTAACATAATATTGTACATATATATAATTTAAAAAATTTAAAAAAAACCCACCATGATATTTTATGGAATATTTAACTCTGCATCATGCAGAGTTATCTTGGGCAACTTTGTAACTCCCATGTAGAAGGAAATACTGGTATTTTTCCTTATTTATAGATTTTAAAAAGTCAACCCATATAGATTAGAAAAAAATCTTTTTAAAAAATTTTGGAAGGCTGGAGAGATTGCTCACCATTTAGGAGCACTGGCTGCTCTTTCAGATAACTGGTATTTTATTCCCAACATCTAAAGGGTGGCTAACAACCTTCCAGGGTTGTTATCCATCAGTTACAGGGGAATCTGATGCTCTCTTCTGAACTGCATCACAAAACATAGGTGAACTTACATACATGCAGACAATACACTCATACACATAAAACCCCCCAAATTTGGAATATAAGCCTCTTAGTAAGAAAATGAAATTGTCTTTTCTAAAAAGCCTTAATTTTGTTGTTGTTTTGCTGTTGTTGCTGTTGTTTTTGTTGTTACATTCTACTGTGGAATGTACTTGTTCAAGTACTTATATTACAAAGGGAACCCAAGGTTAGGAGTCATCGGGGCTGTCCTGGCTGAAAAGAAACACTGACAGAGAATGGATGAGATTTCTCATTCATTTGACTAAGAGCCAACTCTTTTATATAGGTAAACTCACATGATACCTTAAAATAAAGTGTCCTACTAATTCTCCACAATGTATTTGTATGATGGGTTGCTTATAGCCATAAAATAAGTCTATGTACACACCATAGGGAATTTAATACAATCTTCTATGAGGTAAGCATTAGTGACTTAACTTTTCTCAGGGTTGTTATTATGGAGGATTCCTTGGTCATGATGTAGCTGTAGAAGACCATCCATTCTGTCTGGTGATGGCTATTTAGCATTTTTTAGTTTATCCTCTGGAACAACTTTTCACTACTAAGATAGGGGACATAAGACCATCGGCAGGGATTTAGGAGAATTAAGTTTTAATAATGAGAGTTGAAACTTGGCCATGCACTTTCTGGATATCCCTTCTAATTTGTCAGTATAGCACAGGCCAGCTCAAGGATAATGTCAGTTCTCTCTGTTGAGAGTTTTCCATGTATAAAAATCTCTTCAAGGTCAAAAACGTACATAGTTCCAAAACATCTTTGACCTGACAGGATAGTAATATAACTTTATAGTGCAAGTTAAGGATTCTCCTAGTTATTAAGACTGAAGAATATATTGTGAGCCAAAAGAAAGCCTGCTCTCCGGGTAAGAAACATGGTTAACAGTAACATATACCAACGTCAGAACTGCCACAGGAAAAGCAGAAGATAAAAGTACAAGAAAGAAAACAAAAAAGCTTCCAAGAGACAATTCACACATGTCACAAAAACCTACCCTCCTGTGTCTGAAGTCACACATATGTCTCTGTATTTCTATATTTAGGCTTATCTTTGTGATATCTTTGATTGTAGAAATTACGGAGCTGTTTATTCAAATAAGCATTTGCAGATTATATGTTTTCATTTGCAATGTGCATCATTTCAAAGCATCCAGATAACATGACCCCTTTGCTTAGCCCATCATTTATGTGATTTTGGAGTTGTCAGATCAGCCCTGATTCCTAATTTCCTTGTACATGTAATTAGAAATATAAAGCTCGAGGCAAACATACGGCAGCTCCAAGTTAAAACTATCTACACACTCTAAAACTTTTACTCCTTTTCATTTGAATCATTCATGTCTTATATTTAAATATATATTTAATTGCCATCAACAATATACTTTCGTGTTGTGCTAAGCTCTCTTGAAAAGATAATGTCACACCTATATTTGTCAAGGTTTTATAAAGAATGCCACATGTCCACTACAGATGGAAGAAAGCCACCCAAGCATTTGCAAAACTGTGTATATATATATATATATATGTATATATATATATATGTATATATATATAGTGTTTGAAGTTGTAGATTAGTGAAGGTGCTATTAACTGACATATGCAAATACTCCTCATATTTCAGTGGCTTATCATAAAAGGAGCTTAGCTTATTTCCCTCCTTTCTGAGTAGTCATATTGAATTGGGTGCCTTCCTTCCAAGTTGTGGTTCAGAGACTCATACTCCTTTCAGCTTATGGGTCCATAGTGCCACCCTTAGCTTGAGATTGTTAAAATCATTGCATTCATTTATATCAAGTGTGTGAACATGGAAAGAATATGGTGAAGAGGTTGAAGTTTTCTATAGGACTGGCTAGGAGTTGCCATGGATTATTTGGTTCAGATCTCATTGATTGGAACCAATCACATGGGGGCATGTGACTGCAAGAAAGGATGAACAAAACATTTAGCGTTGTGTCTAGAACAGAAAACAGTAGCATCTTCATTATTAAAGAGTTATGCCAATTTCTTGCTATGTTAAAGTTAGTAGCTTAAATTCTTCAATGAAAAACTTGAATAGAAACACTGAGAGTGACCATTTCTCTATTTGTGGTCAGACCCAAATTTCAGACCTAAGTTTTCTCTGAGACTTATAAGAGATGCTCTTTAAAGCATGTTATAGCATTGCTGGGAAAAAAAGCAGTGAACCCAAATTTATTTTATTTTTTATTTTTTTATTTTTTTTAAATTTATTTATTTATGTGTAGGAATGTACTGTCTCCATGCAAGTCTGTGCACCCGTGTCGTGCAATGCCGCGGAGGTCAGAAGAGGGTCTCGGATTCCCCTGGAACTGGAGTTCTCCTGGAATTGGAGTTTCAGACGGTTCTCAGCCACCATGTGGGTGCTGGGGATCGAACCCGGGTCCTCTGTAAGAGCAGTCGGCGCTCTTAACCGCTAGGCCATCTCTCCAGCCCCTGAACCGAAATTTATAAAGTATGGGTTGTTTACCCCTCTATGGTGCTAATTGTTTGAATTGTTTGAGTGAGTTTGGGCAAGTCACTTTTTGGCTTTTTTTTTTTTTTCTCTCTCTCATCAATGCTTAGTGTATTAAGTTGCATAATCACTAGGATTTTGTTCAAATAACATTGTGTGATTCACTGACTTTGCTTTTTCTCCATGTTTATGATATATCTATAACTAGCAGAATACTAAATGGATGTTTGGTATGTTACTTTATAATAAGACTGTGACTTTTTCTTTCAATTTTCAGAGCTTTGCGATGATAAACACTCACCTACTCACTGCCAAATACCAGGGCTTTAAAAGATTTACTCTCTTTCTAAAGTTCCACAGTGTCAATTTTTTTGTGGAACAAAGGTTAACAAGAGTACCATTTTTACCAATATCTACTCATTAAATCATTACAATCTTAAGTTTGCAGGATAAACTGGGTCATGAAGCTTACAGACTGTCATCTGTGAGGACAGTGAGTGAGGGATTGAACTTGGGTCTTTTCAATTCCCAGCTGTCAAATTGCTTCTAGACAATGGATGGGATGTTGTTTAACATGAAAATGTTTCTCAAAGCTTCTTGCCTTCTTTCTATCTAAAAACATCATAGAAAACAGATTTTCACAATAAGATTCCTTCCCTTTTCTTGAATTTCATATTTTATCTTCATGGGCATAAGCATGCATGTATGTATATATGCATTTAAAATTACCTACAAGCTCTGCAATTTCTGTTCTTCTTGAGTGTCTTGGGGTTTTTTTTTCCTAAATATTCCCCACGGGGAAATGGTTAAGTCTTTCTTTGCTCAACTTGATTTCTCTAGACTTTCTTTATCCTGATGTAGATTTTGCAACAACCTATGTTAATAAATTTGCATAAGAGAAAATTTTTGATCAGAGAGTTTATAACCATCTCCTATTCACTTACAACATCATTCCTTTTACTATTGGGGAAACAAACAATCCAGTATGAAGACTTAAGACCCTGTTTCAGGGTAAGTATCATAATGAGAGGCTTTATCTCTGAGGTCCTCTGAGACCAGATTTTCCTTAATTACCACTATGCTCCAGGGAATGGAGATCTGGCCAAATACCTGGATCAGTGTTATGTATTTTTCTCTGAGAACTTGCAACTTGTTACCCACACAGATTCATTCCCATCATTCTTCTAGAAAGTAACATTTCCCTCATTTTGCTATGGGGGGCATTGGGCCCTAAGAATATAAATGACAAACTCAATTTCTGATGGAGAGTGGTCTGGACCCAAGGGTGTACATGGACAGGCTCCCGCTCTAACAGCTCCATAAAATGCCTCTGAGGCTTTGATGAACACGGATTTTTAAAAATGCTAGTTTATCTTATTTTTAAGTCATGGGGGAATAGAAAAATATAATAAGAATTCTAGCTTAGAAGGTGGAATGATCTACATTGTCAGATTTGCAAATATCTTCCACCCAGTTACAGTCCCAGGCTCTGAAAAGCTTTGAAACTATTAACAAACAACAGAATAGGAAATGAAAAATATTCATAGGGATTTTGCAAAACAGAAATATCTTGGTCTAAATGCTAAATTTGAAAATGAAACCATCCCAGATCCTTTTAAATACATGTCTTTATTATTGATTCTTGCCAATGAAAACATCTGGATGCTTTCAGCCAGAGGCATTCTCTGTGTGTCTATCTCCCCATCAGTTGATCTCCAGTGAGCGTGCTCATTTGACTCTTTCATTTGGACAAGGTAGGCTGTGTAGTAAACAAAACCCCAAATATGCTCAATATGATGAACTGTTACAGTTTTGAAAACATCAGCTTAGGTAAGCTTTTCGACAAGAATACATTAATAATCTTCTGTGTGTGATATGAAACAACTTTTAATGATTGATTAATAACTCTCTGATTCAAACAGCGATAACAAAGAATGTGCATGTTCGTTGTTGTGTAGGCAGATAAGGGATCGTGATTCAAATAAAATTACCCTGTAATTAATAAACAAGCACATGCAAAAGCCAAATAGGACTATATTTTTTAAGGTTAGTGAGAGTGTGATGGTTAAGTCTTTAATTTTAGTGAGAGAGAAACTATGTATCAGGGGAGAAAGAAAATGGGTGGCTTTGTTAGGAGACCAACACCATCATTATCATTACTGTTAAAATTTTGGCTAATAAAGTCATAAAACAGGCAGAGTTTTAGCAACTCTAAGCTGAAATAAAAAAAGATTATGGTCTTAAAAAGTAGTGGCCAATCTACCCAAAGGAAACACTGTACATTTTAGCTCTCAGGTTTCTCCTTGTCCAATAGCCTGTGTTAAATAAGAGCTGAGCAAACCTTCTGTGAGCTATGTGTTTTCTTTCAGCATAAGGACGAGTGGAAGATATGGTGGTTTAGGCCTGAGTGTCCATAAAAACACAAGGTGGTGAGGCCCATGCAAATGTTTCAGACCAGTAAGACTTTAAGAATGTTTATGAGATTTTTCAAATCCCCTGGGAAGGAAGAGGATACAGAGCACAGCTGTTGGGATGATGTATAGAATCATAAACCTTTTAGTAATTGTGCCATTGCCATATTATTTTTCTCTTTCATTTGCTCTGTAAAGCTTTATATAGTCCAGAGAAGCCCAATATGTAATAATAAAAAAAATAAAGAAGAATGCACATTGGCAATGAGTTGGGTTGTGGTTTGTATGGAACAATGGTTCTCAGTCCCTAGACCGACAGACAATACCATCACTATCAGTACATGGGAACTTACTAGAGAAAGGATTCCTTTTGGTCCATCCTTGACCTGCTGAAAATCCCAAATCAGGAGCTCTGGACATAAGGCTTGACAATTTTCATTTTACCACCCTTCCAAGTAATTCCAATTCTGACTCTTGTAAACTGAAACATCACTGTTATAAGATCCATGCAGGACTCAAAGGATAACCTAATTTCCCAAACCTTCTTTAAGGCTTTGGGAGTAGAGTCTATCCTCGTGGCCATGGGCAGAGCCTATGGACCAGGCATACTGGATCTAGTAGGTCTTTAAATCAAGCCCAGATTTGTACTCACTATCCCTCCCTGAATGTTTTCCAAGGGTTTTCTATGAGATTAAATGGTGGTGGGACAGGAACAGTCTAAACCAAGTTAGCATAGCATCAGGCGGAAGGATAACAAACAGGGGTCTGGCAACTTCTTTCTTGTTAACATAAACTCCCAACTCATAATCTTCTCAGTGCCCTTTCTTGTTACTACTGAACTACAAACCAGAAGCCTTCAATGTCCCAGGTGAGTCAGACAGATAAAGCAAACATTTAAAACTAGGTATTTTTGATTAGTAACACGAAATGTGTCTTTGCTGCCTTCCTTTAGTGGGATGAAACTTCAGGACTCCTGGGAGAGTACGTACCCACCACCTGTGAATACTTCAAAGACATCATTGCTTACAGAGAACTTATCTTTTCAGCCTAGAGGCAGGACTTGGCCATATCCCACCAAGGATCTAGATGGTTTCTCAAGACTTTGTGGATAACCACGTGATTCATTCTGTGGTCGCTTGCCCCTCATCTCCTTCGTTGCAGAGCCTTCCTTCTCAACACAGGCCATGCTTCTGAGCATTCTATTCCCTTCTCTTTGTTGTATTATTTTAGAGGAAGGGTCCCCAGGCTTCTTTGTGTTGGGCAGTTGCTTTGGGGAACGTGGCATTGTTAGGGCCTTGACACCTGCCAGCACAGGTGGGGCTTATGCAATGCACTTCAAAGGGCTTGCTCAACCTGGGGCTGAAGGGCAACACTGGGGTTGGCTTGGGCAGGTGCAGCCCAGAGGGGCCTGGCAGCACAAGAGGTGACCTGTACTAACCAGCCTCTGTACTAAGGCAGGCATGTCGATGGACCCACTCGTTCACACAATGGGCTGCTTCCATTATCTGCCGGTACAGTGGAACAAAGGGAATGGAGGTGGCCCTGGGACCCCTAGATACCGGCTTGTCCTTTCGTTTCCCATGGTTGCTCCTGGTCCGTTTTGCATCTGTGGACATGTGTGGCTCCCTTCCCTCCCTTTCCCCTTAGCTTCGCCTTTTGGGACAGTGTCACGTGTCTCGACTCCTCCCCTTCCGGTCCCACCCAACTCAGGAGCCTGTGTCTCCTTCACTCAGTTCCTGCTTCTCAAGGGGAGTTTCTTTGAGCCCTGGAACTCTGAAACCTTCTTCTTTGTGTTCTCTATATTCCTTTGGGCCTGGGATACTTAAAATCAGCAGTATGCGTCCTTGTTAAACATATGGTTCCTGAGATGACATTGCTGTCCTTCACACAGATTTATGTTCTCACTTAGTCTGAGATACACTACAGAGATTCTGGCCACGGCCTTAGAACCTGGTCCTCATAGGCTCTACCTGAGTTGGGGGCCATGTTATGTAACCTCTCTGAATCTTGCTTCTGATTACAACCAGAGAATCTGTATCACTTTTCTGATTTCTGTTTCACAAAATTGGAGGATTAAATGAGAAAATTTGAGTTGAAATGGTTTTTTGAATAGGAAAGTACTACATGTTTAAGAGCATTGCTATGGTTTCAGTTAATGACTGATGATAGCTTAAACTCTGCGCTTCTCAGATAACTTGCTTACTTGCATTTTAAGATGACTTCATTTAAAAGATCCAATTCTATCAGAGAAGAATTACTCAATGTGCATTCAATGTCAAGCCTTCTTATAGGCACCATGGAGGTTTTGAAAGAGGTGTGTGAAGAGGCTGCTTTCTGAGTGGTGACAGAATTACAAGAAACTCCACTATAGCTAATGAGATACCGCCATGGGGGTTAATATATTGCTCTGATACTTTAGAATTAGCTTATCAGATCAGCAAAATTGAAAAGAAAAATAGGGGACAAATATTGCTTTCAATTTTTAAATTTTCTCCTCTTTTACAGCTTCAAAGCAATATTGGGGAAATTTGTCTTTTTTTTTTTTTTTTTTGAGACAGGGTTGTCCCATAGTCCCCACTTGGTCTGGAACTTACTGGGTAGACCAGGCTGGTCTCACTCTCACAGAGACCTGTCTGCCTCTGCCTCCCCAGTGCTGGGACTAAAGGTGTGAGCCACCAGGCTCAGCAGGAAAATTTGTATTACATAGCCTAGAAAACTATACAATGATTTAAATCCATAAAACATTAAAGATTGACTCATCGGAGTCTGAGGGAGAACACTGGCTGATGCTCTGCTCTTTCTTACCTTACACTGGGCTGCATTGCACTTTGTTACACACCAGGGCCCAGCTACCACTGCTGGAAGACTGTGTGTGTAAAGTCAATGTGAGATCTGATTTCTCTGGGGTCCCTTTCCTCCTTTGTAAAATAGGACTTGGATTGGAATCCATGCGCCTCAATGAGGTGACCTCTAGCTGCCTCTGGCTACTTGAATTTAAATGAACATCTTCTAGCTAAGTGTGGCTAAGGGC
The DNA here is from genome assembly GCA_009823505.1 of Rhizomys pruinosus. Classification (NCBI taxonomy): domain Eukaryota; kingdom Metazoa; phylum Chordata; class Mammalia; order Rodentia; family Spalacidae; genus Rhizomys; species Rhizomys pruinosus. Next base: position 3,179,524 of record VZQC01004822.1, read on the forward strand.
TATCAGGTAGGGCAATGCTGAGTTAGTCCATCTACAGAACTGCAGAGAGTTCTGTTGGAGAAGTAAGACTAGGTAATTTCCACAGAGTCCTTTTTAATCTCAGAAGTCTAAGATTTAGGGGTTAGACATGGGACTTACTTCATTTCTTCTTTTTTTTTTTAATTTAATACTTTTATGGATGTTTTGTGTATTTCAGACATCATTTTTCAGTTCAATTTAGACACATTCTCCTTTCCCTTCTTCGCACCCCACCCCAGTTCATGCACTCTGCCATACATGTCCTGCATCTTTCTCTCAGTCTTTTTAAAGTTTTTCTCTTTAAAGGTTTATTGTCTTGGGCAGAATTTAACTATATCAGTCCATTCTTTGACCCAGTCCTTATGGTGTTGTGATTCCCTCCCATTTGTAATGCTTCAAAGCATGCCTATATACACATCATATATGTACTAGAATTATTCCTCCAGGAATAAACTGTATGTTAACTATATGTTCAGGAGTTCACATTTTTTCCTTTTAATTTTATATTACTCTAAAATATTAATATATACTGTCCACTCATATACATTAATTACCATGTCTGAAAGTAAGTGGTAAGTTAATTCTAGGACTCATTAAATGAGATTCACATTATAATATCACAGTTGCTTTCAGACAGAAAGAAATAAAACAATAATGTTGCTCAACTTGCCTTTTAATGAGGGATTTGGTACTAGCATCCACAAATGAGGGAAACCATTCCCCATTTTTTTGGGGGGGGACTGTGTTACTTCACTTAGCATAATGGCTTCGAGTTCCATCCATTTACCTGGAAAGTTAATATCATCTTACTTTTTTAAATTTTTTAAAATTTTATTTATTTTTGTATGTGTATGAATGTACTGTCTGCATGTAGGTTTGTGCAGCCATTTCGTGCAATGCTGCGGAGGTCAGAAGAGGGTCTTAGATTCCCCTGGAACTGGAGTTCTCCTGGAATTGGAGTTACAGATGGTTCTTAGGCACCATGTGGGTGCTGGGGATCAAACCCGGGTCCTCTGCAAGAGCAGTCAGTGCTCTTAACCGCTAGGGTATCTTTCCAGTCATTTATCATCTTTCTTTACCACTGCATAGAGCTCCATTGTGTAGATGTACCACATTTTTGTTATCCAGTCCTCAGTTGAGAGGCATTTGGGTTGGTTCCAAGTCTTCACTATTGTGAAAAGAGCTGCAATAAACATAGATGTGTATGTATCTTTGCAGTAGGATGAGTCTTGTGTGTATATACTCAGGAGTGGTATGGTTGGGTCAAGTGGTAGGCTCATTTTGAGTCTTTTAAGGGTTCTCCACACTGCTTTCCACAGTGGTTGTATGATTTTACATTACCACAAGCAGTGGATGAGTGTTCCCCTTTCTCCACAACCTCTCCAGCATTTGGTGTCTTTTGTTTTCTTGATCTTAACCAGTCTTACGGGAGTGAGATGATATCTTAGAGTGGTTTTAATTTGCATTTCCTTAATTATTAATGACGTTGAACACCTTTTAAGATGTTTCTCAGCCATGTTTAATTCCTCACTGGTGAAGTCTCTGTTCAGCTCTTTACTCCATCTTTTGAGTGAGTCATTTGTTTCTTCGTTTTTTGAGTAGTTTATATATTCTGGATGTTAATGCTCTGCCAGATGTATGACTGATGAAGATTTCCTCCCACTCTGTGGGTTTTCTCTTCACTTCCTTGATTGTTTCTTTTGCTGTACAGAAGATTTTGAGTTTGATGAGGTTCCACTTGTCAGCTGTTGACCTTATTTCCTGTGCAGCTGCTGTTTGATTTAGAAAGTCTTTTCCTACACTGATGTCTTGTAGATTGCTACCAATTTTTTCTTCTATCACCTTCAGAGTTTCGGGTTTCACATTGAGAGCTTTGATCCATTTGGAGTTGATTTTTGTAGATGGTGAGAGGTAGGGGTTTAATTTTGTTTTACAAATGGTGATCCAGCTTTGCCAGCACCATTTGCTGAAGATGGTATCTTTCCTCCAATGAGCTTTTTTGGCCCCTTTATCAAATATGAGGTGGCTGAAATTCTACGGGCTCAAGTTTGGATCTTCAATATTGTTCCATTGGTCAATGGATCTATTTTTGTGCCAGTAGCAGGCTATCTTTATGACTATACCCCTGTAGTATAGCTTGAAGTCTGGTAAAGTGATTCCCCCTGTATTGCATTTTTTGCTCAGGGTTGTTTTGGCTATTTGGGGTCTTTTGTCTTTCCATATGAATTTAAGGATTTTTTTCCAAGTCTGTGAAGAAACTCTTGGGGATTTTAATTGGGATTGCATTAATCTGTATATTAATTTGGGTAGAATGGACATTTTTACTATATTAGTTTTTCTAATCCATGAGCATGGGAGGCTTTTCCATCTTTTGATGCCATCTTCAATCTCCTTCTTCAGGGGTTTAAATTTTTGTTGTAGAGATCTTTGGTGTCTTTGGTTAGGTTTATTCCCAGGTATTTTATTTATTTTTTTAGGCTACTTTACTGAAACTCCTAATTGTTTCTAGTAGTTCTGTGGTGGAGTTTTTAATATCCCTCAGGTAAACTATCATATCATCTGCAAACAGGGATGGTTTGACTTCCTATTTTCCAATTAGTACTCCTTTAATTTCCCTTTCTTGCCTTATTGCCCTAGCAACCTTTTCAAGCACTATATTGAAGAGGAGTGGGGACAGGGTCAGCCTTGCCAGCTTCCTGCCTTTAAGGGGAATGGTTCTAATTTTTCTCCATTTAGGATGATGTTGGCTGTAAGTTTGTTGTATATAGCTTTGATTATATTTAGGAATGTTCCCTTCAGTCTAATTCTCTCTAGACTTTAAACGTGAAGGGATGCTGGATCTTGTCAAAGGCTTTTTCTGCATCAATTGATTGAGATGATTGTATGATTTTTGTCTTTCAGCCCATTTATGTGTTTTATCATATTTATTGATTTTCATTGAACCAATCCTGCATCTCTGGTATGAATCCAACTTGATCATTATGGATGATCTTTTTGGTGTGAATTTGTATGCAATTTGCAAATATTTTGTTAAGAAGTGTTGCATCTATGTTCATTAATGAGATGATGGGTCTATAGTTTTCTTTTTTTGGTTGTGTCTTTGCATGGTTTTGGTATTAGGGTGAGGTTGGCTTCATAGAAGGAGTTTGGGAGATTTTCCTCTGTTTGTATCCTTCTGAATAGTTTGAGTAGTAATGGTTGTAAAGCCTCTTTAAATGTTTTATAGAATTCTGCTGTGAAACCATCTGGGCCTGGGCTTTTTCTTGTTGGGAGATTTTTTTTTTATTATGTCTTCAATTTCCTCAAATGTTGTGCATCTATTTAAACTGTGAACCTCTTCTTGGTTAAGCTTTGTTTGTTCCCAGGATTTCAGACAGTCATTCAATTCTCTCAGGTTTTCACACTTAGTGGAGTATAGATTTTTGAAGTATTCTTGTACGATTGGATCTTTTCTTTATCTGTTGTGATGTTTCCCTTTTCATCATGAATACTATTGATTTGGAGTTGCTCTTTCTTTCTTTTGGTTAACTGGGCTACAGGTCTGTCTATCTCGTTTTTCTTTTCAAGGAACCAGCTTTTGGATTCATTGTTTTTTTTTGTATTGTTTACTTTGTTTCTATTTCATTTATTTCTGCTCTGATTATTGTTATTTCTTCCTGTCTGTTGGGTTTAGGGTCCATTTGTTGTTGTCTCTCAAGTGTTTTTAGCTGTAGTGTTAGATCATTTGTTTGTTCCCTTTCTGGTTTTTTAAATGTGGGCACTTAGGGCTATAAATTTCCCTCTCAGAACTGACGTTAATGTATACCACAGGTTTTGTTGTGTTGTATTGTCTTTTTCATTTAGTTCCATAAATACTTTTATTTCACTTTCAATTTCTTCTCTGACCCATTCATTATTCAAGATTGTGTTGTTTAGTCTCCATGTGTTCCTGTAGCTAGTAGGGCTTATTCTGATGTTAATATTGAGGTTTATTGCACTATGATCTGATAGATTGCATGAAATAATTTCAATCATTTTGCCTTTGTTGATATTTCTTTTGTGTCCCAGTATGTGGTCAATTTTGGACAATGTTCTGTGGGGTCCTGAGTAGAAAGTATATTCTCTGGTGTTTGGGTGGAATATTCTGTAGATGTCTGTGAGGTCCATTTGGTTTATTGTGTTGTTCAGTTCTGATGTTTATCTTTTGTCCAGTTGATCTGTCCAAGGGGTTCAGTGAGGTATTGAAGTCCCCCACTATTAGTATGCTGGGACTAATCTGTGTCTTGAGGTCCTGAAGGATTGTGTTTACAAAGTTTGGTGCACCAGAGTTTGGTGTATAAACATTTAAGATTGTGAAATCTTCCTGGTTAATTGTTCCTTTGATAAGGATGTAATGGCCCTCTTTGTCTCTTCTGATTAATTTTACTCTGAGATCTATTTTGAGTGATATTAGAATAGCAACTCTTATTTGCTTTTTGATATCATTTGCTTGGAATTTTTTTCCATTCTTTTACTATAAGGTGGTGTCTGTCCTTGAGGGTGAGATGAGTTTCCCTTGAGGGTGAGATAGCATATAGATGGATTTGGGGGGGGTTGGTCTTTTTTTGAGACAGGGTCTCGGCTGTCCTGGATTCTGTTTTTTAATCCATTCCCCAGTCCATGACTTTTGATTGGTGAGTTTAGACCATTAATATTTAAGGTTATTATTGAGAGATGTGTGTTGCTTCCTTTCACATTATTTTTTGTTTGAATTCTTGGTCTACGTTTGTATTTACTCTGTTATGCTTTTGTTAATGCCTCTCTTTAGTTGCTTGGGGGTAGTTGCTCCTTTCCTCTGTTCTNTGGCCAACCTCAGGTGGCATCGTTAGGAATGCCACCCATCTCCTTTGAGAGAGGGTCTTTCAGTGACCAGAGTTCAGTAGCTAGGAAGCCTGACTCTCCAGTAAACCCGGGCTCCTCTTGTCTCTGCCATAGCAGCATTTAGATTACAAACCAGCACTGTGCTCAGCTTTCTACTTGGGTGACTGAGACACTGCTCCACCCAATGGTCAATATTCATCATAATTTTCATGTAGGTACTCAGGAGTCTTAGCATCAAATTATAAAGGCTTCTCTCTCCTCTTTGAGTTGCTTTGGTCTCTTTGTGAAACACTAACTAACCAGGTGTGCATTTGTGCATCTTGTTGGGAAGAAACTCTCTATTCTGCTGTATCAACAGGTTTCTCCACTTCTTATTATCATCCTCCTATACCTATGGTTTTAGCTTTACATCATAGCTTTACATATATCAGTAGACAAGCAGAAAACCATCATTTTTTAAAAGACCATTTGTGTTTTCTGGTTATAATCTCAATAAATTTTAGACCTCAACTCTAATTCCCTATGAAAGGCTTTTGCTGACAGTAGTAAATAATAATCCTTTCTTGATATGATTTCGTTGAATCTCTAGGTCAATTTGGGGAGAATTAACATTCTAATAATATTCATACTTAATATAGTGATATTGATAGTAGCGATAATAATCATTCTAAAACCAAGACTATACTGCATTCATTTGTCTGTAGTTTTTTCAATCAGTATTTTATATGTAACATGAGAGTGATCTTGTACATTTTGTTTAAAATTTATTCCTCGTATGTCGGATTTATTATCTTATTTAGCAGGGTTTCTGTTTAGACCAGGCTGGCCTTGGACTCACTATGTAGTCCAGATTGGCCTCCAACTCACAGATACTCTCCTGCTTATGCCTCCCTAGTTCTGATTTTAAAGGTTTGTGCCACCACACCCAGTCAGTATGTAGGGTTTTTTTGTTTATTATTTATTTTTTGTCTCTTTTGAGACAGGGTCTCCCTGTAGGCCCCAGCTGTCCTGGAACTCACCATGAGACCAGGTTGGCCTTGAAACTCATAGGAACCGCCTCTGCCTCTGCCTTCCACATGGATGGGGTTAAAGGTGTGTGCCGCCACACCTGGCCAGTATGTAGGTTTTCATGTTTTTCAAATGCTGGTGCTTAAAATACGAGTTTTCTAGCCTTTGGTTTTTAATACACCATAAGTATAATTGATTTCCCTTTTTCTTTTCTTCTTAAGGAGTATTTTAAAAGACAAGCTTGTAAGAATCTGATAATGTATAACAGATGAGACAATAGCTCCTTGGTTCTATAACCACCTCCTTAGAGTGAGGTTGAGTTAGCCATACTGTTACTGATATTGCAAATCCCAGACACAAGGAGTAGTACTCACTGTCTCTTAGACAAAGTGGACATTTCTCAGTCTCCCAGGGCACCCATATCTTCTCTGACATCTATTTTCAGGAGGCTCCTGTCCACATGGACACAGTCCAGCCCAGTGTCCAGCCCTGTAGCTAAATATGCCACGGTGTGACTATGTGTTTCTGTGATGGATTCTATTTTTTAAGCATCAGAATACACACTACATACAATCCTTTACGCCGGGCATGGTGGCTCATGCCTTTAATCTAGCACTTGGGGAGGCAGAGGCAGGCGGATTCTTTGTTTGAATTCAAGGCAGGCCTGGTCTACATAGTGAGTTCCATGAGTTCCAGGACAGCTGGGGGTTCTGAGGGAGACCCTTTGTCTCGAAAAGACCAAAAAAAAAAAATCCGCATACACTCTTTTACTTTTCTAGTTCATGCTCAGAGATGTAAAGTTTCCAGACAGCACTGTATGCAGCTATGATCTTTGATTTTTTTTTAAATGGGTTAAATGGAGACTGAATAACCAATGACCCCCAACACGGAGGTTTTAAAAATCCACCCTGCCACCTGAAGCACCGCTCTCTTCACAATATCAAGGAGTGGAACCAACCCAAGGCCCTCAAAACTACCAGTGGATAGAGAACACGTGTACATTTACCACAATGTAGTTTCTCAGCAGTAAGAAAAGATGTACATTCATGAACTTTGCAGGTAAATGAGGAGCTAGAAGATTTATATTTTAAGGACGTAAACCACAAAGTCCCAGAAAAAACAAACAAGGACATGGTATCCCTCATCTGTGGATTGCTAGGCCCCATTACCTAGTAGTAAGTATTTCTTGTGCGGGGCACCTTGAGCTTTGGTCCAAGTATTTGAGAGTGGCCCATATTGGAAAAAACACTACAATACCAAAAACAAAACAACCAAAACAACAACAGAACACAGACTGTGTCAAAGGAGAACTGACTGAACCGGTGTGAACTCCTGCTAGAAAACAGTTCAACTTCTATATCCGAGAATTTGAGAAAGTACTGAGAAAAAGATGAAACAAACATGTCTGCCGAATGCATGCGCTTTGGTGGGGTGGGGGGGCTAGGAGGGGAGACCACGACGTCTAGATCTGATTTGTTTAACATAATATTGGACATATATATAATTAAAAATATTTAAAAAAAAACCACATGATCTTTTATGGAATATTTAACTCTGCATCATGCAGAGTTATCTTGGGCAACTTTGTAACTCCCCTATGTAGAAAAAATCCTGGTATTTTTTCCTTATTATAGATTTTAAAAAAAGTTCAACCCCTATAGATTAGAAAAAAAATCTTTTTAAAAAAATTTTGGGAAGGCTGAGAGATGGCTCACATTTAGGCGCCACTGGCTGTTCTTTCAGATAACTGTATTTTATTCCCAACATCTAAAGGGTGGCTAACAACCTTCAGGGTGTGTTATCATTTCAGTTACAGGGGAATTGATGCTCTCTTCTACACTGCATCAAAACATTAGGTGAACTTACCTACATTGAGACAATCAACCAATCATACACATAAAACCCCCCAAATTTGGAATATAAGCCTCTTATAATTAAAAATGAAATTGTCTTTCTAAAAAGCCTTATTTCTGTTGTTGTTTTGCTGGGTTGCTGTTGTTTTTTTTGTTACATTCTACTGTGGAATGTACTTGTTCAAGTACTTATATTACAAAGGGAACCCAAGGTTAGGAGTCATCGGGGCTGTCCTGGCTGAAAAGAAACACTGACAGAGAATGGATGAGATTTCTCATTCATCTGACTAAGAGCCAACTCTTTTATATAGGTAAACTCACATGATACCTTAAAATAAAGTGTCCTACTAATTCTCCACAATGTATTTGTATGATGGGTTGCTTATAGCCATAAAATAAGTCTATGTACACACCATAGGGAATTTAATACAATCTTCTATGAGGTAAGCATTAGTGACTTAACTTTTCTCAGGGTTGTTATTATGGAGGATTCCTTGGTCATGATGTAGCTGTAGAAGACCATCCATTCTGTCTGGTGATGGCTATTTAGCATTTTTTAGTTTATCCTCTGGAACAACTTTTCACTACTAAGATAGGGGACATAAGACCATCGGCAGGGATTTAGGAGAATTAAGTTTTAATAATGAGAGTTGAAACTTGGCCATGCACTTTCTGGATATCCCTTCTAATTTGTCAGTATAGCACAGGCCAGCTCAAGGATAATGTCAGTTCTCTCTGTTGAGAGTTTTCCATGTATAAAAATCTCTTCAAGGTCAAAAACGTACATAGTTCCAAAACATCTTTGACCTGACAGGATAGTAATATAACTTTATAGTGCAAGTTAAGGATTCTCCTAGTTATTAAGACTGAAGAATATATTGTGAGCCAAAAGAAAGCCTGCTCTCCGGGTAAGAAACATGGTTAACAGTAAATATACCAACGTCAGGAACTGCCACAGGAACACGCAGAAGATAAAATTACAAGAAAGAAAAACAAAAAAGCTTCCAAGAGACAATTCACACATGTCACAAAAACCTACCCTCCTGTGTCTGAAGTCACACATATGTCTCTGTATTTCTATATTTAGGCTTATCTTTGTGATATCTTTGATTGTAGAAATTACGGAGCTGTTTATTCAAATAAGCATTTGCAGATTATATGTTTTCATTTGCAATGTGCATCATTTCAAAGCATCCAGATAACATGACCCCTTTGCTTAGCCCATCATTTATGTGATTTTGGAGTTGTCAGATCAGCCCTGATTCCTAATTTCTTTACATGTAATTTGAAATATTTAAAAGCTCGAGGCCAAACATACGGCACGCCTCCAAGTTAACAACTTCTACACACTCTAAAAACTTCTTACTCTTTCATTTGATCCATTCATGTCTTATTTAAATATATATTTAATTGCCATCAACAATATACTTTCGTGTTGTGCTAAGCTCTCTTGAAAAGATAATGTCACACCTATATTTGTCAAGGTTTTATAAAGAATTTCCACATGTCCACTACAGATGGAAGAAAGCCACCCAAGCCTTTGCAAAACCTTGTATATATATAGAATATATATTATATATATATGTAATATCTATATATGTATATATATATGTATATATCTATAGTGTTTGAAGTTGTAGCTTAGTGATGAAGGTGCTATTAACTGACATATGCAAATACTCCTCATATTTCAGTGGCTTATCATAAAAGGAGCTTAGCTTATTTCCCTCCTTTCTGAGTAGTCATATTGAATTGGGTGCCTTCCTTCCAAGTTGTGGTTCAGAGACTCATACTCCTTTCAGCTTATGGGTCCATAGTGCCACCCTTAGCTTGAGATTGTTAAAATCATTGCATTCATTTATATCAAGTGTGTGAACATGGAAAGAATATGGTGAAGAGGTTGAAGTTTTCTATAGGACTGGCTAGGAGTTGCCATGGATTATTTGGTTCAGATCTCATTGATTGGAACCAATCACATGGGGGCATGTGACTGCAAGAAAGGATGAACAAAACATTTAGCGTTGTGTCTAGAACAGAAAACCTGCATCTTCATTTATTTAAGAGTTTGATTGCCAATTTTTTTTTTTTTGCTATGTAAGTTATACTTCTTACTTTTCAATGACAACGTGAATAGAAACCTGAGAGAGTGACATTTCTCTAGTTGGGTCAGGACCCAAATTTACGACCTAGTTTCTCGGAGACTTATAAGAAGTCTTTTAAAGCAGGTTATAGCATTGCTGGGCAGGAAAAACAAGAAGTGGCCAAATTTATTTTATTTTTTATTTTTTTATTTTTTTAAATTATGTTATTTAGTGTAGGGAATGTTACTGTCTCCATGCAAGTCAGTCTGTGAACCCCGTTGTCGCGCCATGCCGCGGGAGGTCAGCAGAGGTTCGGGATTCCCCTGGAACTGGAGTTCTCGGAATGGTTTCAGACGGTTCTCAGCAGTCTTTCACGTGGGTGCTGGGATCCGCACCCGGGTCTCTGTAAGAGCAGTCGGCGCTCTTATACGCTGGGGCCATTCTCTCCAGCCCCTGACCGAAAATTTATAAAGTTACTGGTTGTTAAAACAAACATCTATGGGTGCTAACTGTTTGAATTGTTTTTTGAGTGAGTTTGGCAAGTAACTTTTGGCTTTTTTTTTTTTCTTCTCTCATTCAATGCTTAGTGTATTAAGTTGCATAATCACTAGGATTTTGTTCAAATAACATTGTGTGATTCACTGACTTTGCTTTTTCTCCATGTTTATGATATATCTATAACTAGCAGAATACTAAATGGATGTTTGGTATGTTACTTTATAATAAGACTGTGACTTTTTCTTTCAATTTTCAGAGCTTTGCGATGATAAACACTCACCTACTCACTGCCAAATACCAGGGCTTTAAAAGATTTACTCTCTTTCTAAAGTTCCACAGTGTCAATTTTTTTGTGGAACAAAGGTTAACAAGAGTACCATTTTTACCAATATCTACTCATTAAATCATTACAATCTTAAGTTTGCAGGATAAACTGGGTCATGAAGCTTACAGACTGTCATCTGTGAGGACAGTGAGTGAGGGATTGAACTTGGGTCTTTTCAATTCCCAGCTGTCAAATTGCTTCTAGACAATGGATGGGATGTTGTTTAACATGAAAATGTTTCTCAAAGCTTCTTGCCTTCTTTCTATCTAAAAACATCATAGAAAAACAGATGTTCACAATAAGATTCCTTCCTTTTTCTTGAATTTCATATTTTATCTTCATGGGCATAAGAAGATGCATGTATGTATATATGCATTTAAAATTACCTACAAGCTCTGCAATTTCTGTTCTTCTTGAGTGTCTCTGGGGTTTTTTTTCCTAAATATTCCCCACGGGGAAATGGTTAAGTCTTTCTTTGCTCAACTTGATTTCTCTAGACTTTCTTTATCCTGATGTAGATTTTGCAACAACCTATGTTAATAAATTTGCATAAGAGAAAATTTTTGATCAGAGAGTTTATAACCATCATATTCACTTACACATATTTCCTTTCACTATTGGGGACAAAAAAACAATCCGTATGAGACTTACGACCATGTTCAGGTAAGTTATCATAATGAGAGGCTTTCTCTATGAGTTAACCTGAGACCAGATTTTTCCTTAATTACATATTCGCTCCAGGGCATGGAAGATCTGGCCAAATACCTGATCAAGTGTTATGTATTTTTCTCCGAGAACTTGCAACTTGTTACCCACACAGATTCATTCCCATCATTCTTCTAGAAAGTAACATTTCCCTCATTTTGCTATGGGGGGCATTGGGCCCTAAGAATATAAATGACAAACTCAATTTCTGATGGAGAGTGGTCTGGACCCAAGGGTGTACATGGACAGGCTCCCGCTCTAACAGCTCCATAAAATGCCTTGATGCTTTGATGAACAGGATTTTTAAAACTGCTAGTTTATCTTATTTCTAAAGTCATGGGGGAATAGAAACTATTTAATAAGAATTCTAGCTTAGAAGGTGGAATGATCTACATTGTCAGATTTGCAAATATCTTCCACCCAGTTACAGTCCCAGGCTCTGAAAAGCTTCGAAACTATTAACAAACAACAGAATAGGAAATGAAAACTCTTCATAGGGGATGATTTCTGCAAAACAGAAATATTCTTGGTTTCTACATTGCTAAATTGAAACAAATGACACCATCCACAGATTCCTCTTTAAATACCATGTTTTATTATTTCTACAATGAAACACATTGGATGCTTCAGCCGAGGCCATTCTCTGTGTGTCTATCTCCCCATCAGTTGATCTCCAGTGAGCGTGCTCATTTGACTCTTTCATTTGGACAAGGTAGGCTGTGTAGTAAACAAAACCCCAAATATGCTCAATATGATGAACTGTTACAGTTTTGAAAACATCAGCTTAGGTAAGCTTTCGACAAGAATACTTTAATAATCTTCTGTGTGTGTGTGATAGAAACAAACTTTTATTTGATTGATTAATAAACTCTCTGAATCAACCGCGATAACAAAGAATGTTGCATGTTCGTTGTGTTGTGGTAGGCAGATATTAAGGGATCCTGATTCAAATAAAATTTCCTGTTAATTAATAAATCAAGCACGTGCAAAAAAGCCAAAATAGGACTATATTTTTTACGGTCGTAAGAGTTTGATTGGTTTAAGTCTTTATTTTATTGAGAGAGAAAATTATTGTATCAGGGGAGAAAGAAAATGGGTGGCTTTGTTAGGAGACCAACACCATCATTAACTGTTAAAAATTTTGGCTAATAAAGTCATAAAACAGGCAGAGTTTTAGCAACTCTAAGCTGAAATAAAAAAAGATTATGGTCTTAAAAAGTAGTGGCCAATCTACCCAAAGGAAACACTGTACATTTTAGCTCTCAGGTTTCTCCTTGTCCAATAGCCTGTGTTAAATAAGAGCTGAGCAAACCTTCTGTGAGCTATGTGTTTTCTTTCAGCATAAGGACGAGTGGAAGATATGGTGGTTTAGGCCTGAGTGTCCATAAAAACACAAGGTGGTGAGGCCCATGCAAATGTTTCAGACCAGTAAGACTTTAAGAATGTTTATGAGATTTTTCAAATCCCCTGGGAAGGAAGAGGATACAGAGCACAGCTGTTGGGATGATGTATAGAATCATAAACCTTTTAGTAATTGTGCCATTGCCATATTATTTTTCTCTTTCATTTGCTCTGTAAAGCTTTATATAGTCCAGAGAAGCACAATATGTAATAATACAAAAAATAAAGAAGAATGCACATTGGCAATGAGTTGGGTTGTGGTTTGTATGGAACAATGGTTCTCAGTCCCTAGACCGACAGACAATACCATCACTATCAGTACATGGGAACTTACTAGAGAAAGGATTCCTTTTGGTCCATCCTTGACCTGCTGAAAATCCCAAATCAGGAGCTCTGGACATAAGGCTTGACAATTTTCATTTTACCACCCTTCCAAGTAATTCCAATTCTGACTCTTGTAAACTGAAACATCACTGTTATAAGATCCATGCAGGACTCAAAGGATAACCTAATTTCCCAAACCTTCTTTAAGGCTTTGGGAGTAGAGTCTATCCTCGTGGCCATGGGCAGAGCCTATGGACCAGGCATACTGGATCTAGTAGGTCTTTAAATCAAGCCCAGATTTGTACTCACTATCCCTCCCTGAATGTTTTCCAAGGGTTTTCTATGAGATTAAATGGTGGTGGGACAGGAACAGTCTAAACCAAGTTAGCATAGCATCAGGCGGAAGGATAACAAACAGGGGTCTGGCAACTTCTTTCTTAGTTTAACCAAACTCCAACTTCATAATCCTCAGTGCCCTTCTTTTACTACTGAACTCAAACCAGAAGCCTTCCTTTCCCAGGTGAGTCAGACAGCTTTAAAGCAAAACATTTAAAAATATGTATTTTGATTCGTAAAACGAATGTGTCTTGCTGCCTCTTAGTGTGGATGAAATTCAGGCCTGTGAGGCCGTACGTACCAACCACCTGTGATACCTCAAAGACATCATGTTGCTTCCAGCGAACTATCTCTTTCAGGCCTAGAGGAGGACTTAGCCATATCCCACCAAGGATCTAGATGGTTTCTCAAGACTTTGTGGATAACCACGTGATTCATTCTGTGGTCGCTTGCCCCTCACCTCCTTCGTTGCAGAGCCTTCCTTCTCAACACAGGCCATGCTTCTGACGCATTATTCCCTTCTCTTTGTTTTTATTATTTAGAGGAAGGTCCCCAGGTTCTTGTGTTGGGCAGTTGCTTTGGGGAACGTGGCATTGTTAGGGCCTTGACACCTGCCAGCACAGGTGGGGCTTATGCAATGCACTTCAAAGGGCTTGCTCAACCTGGGGCTGAAGGGCAACACTGGGGTTGGCTTGGGCAGGTGCAGCCCAGAGGGGCCTGGCAGCACAAGAGGTGACCTGTACTAACCAGCCTCCTGTAATAAGGGCAGGTGTCGATGGACCCTCGTTCACACACTGGGGGATCTCCCAATTTCTGACGGTTGACAGTTGGAACAAAGGTAATGGAGGTGCCCTGGGACCCTATGATACGGCTTTGTCCTTTAGTTTTCAAATGGTGCTCCTGGTCCGTTTTGCCATCGGTGGATGTGTGGCTTCCCTTCCCTCCTTTCCCCTTAGCTTCGCATTGGGGACAGTGTCACGTTGTCTCGACTCTCCCCTCCGGGTACCACCCAATACTCCGGAGCCGTCGTCTCCTTAACTCAGTTCTGGCTCAAGGGGGCGTTTCTTTGAGCCTGGGAACTCTGATGAAACTCTCCTTTTGTTCTCTATATTCCTTTGGGCCTGGGATACTTAAAATCAGCAGTATGCGTCCTTGTTAAACGTATGGTTCCTGAGATGACATTGCTGTCCTTCACACAGATTTATGTTCTCACTTAGTCTGAGATACACTACAGAGATTCTGGCCACGGCCTTAGAACCTGGTCCTCATAGGCTCTACCTGAGTTGGGGGGGCCATGGTTATGTCACCCTCTGAAATCTTGCTTCTGATTACACCCAGCGATATCTGTCTCACTTTCTGATTTTCCGTTTCCACAAAATTGGAGGACTACATGCCGAAAACTTTGAGTTTGAGTTGAAATGGTTTTTTGAATAGGAAAGTACTACATGTTTAAGAGCATTGCTATGGTTTCAGTTAATGACTGATGATAGCTTAAACTCTGCGCTTCTCAGATAACTTGCTTACTTGCATTTTAAGATGACTTCATTTAAAAGATCCCATTCTATCAGAGAAGAATTACTCAATGTGCATTCCATGTCAAGCCTTCTTATAGGCACCATGGAGGTTTTGAAAGAGGTGTGTGAAGAGGCTGCTTTCTGAGTGGTGACAGAATTACAAGAAACTCCACTATAGCTAATGAGATACCGCCATGGGGGTTAATATATTGCTCTGATACTTTAGAATTAGCTTCATCAGATCAGCAAAAATTGAAAAGAAAAATAGGGGACAAATATTGCTTTCAATTTTTAAATTTTCTCCTCTTTTACAGCTTCAAAGCAATATTGGGGAAATTTGTCTTTTTTTTTTTTTTTTTTTTGAGACAGGGTTGTACATAGCCCACTTGTCTGGAACTTTGGGTAGACAGGTGGGTCTCACTCTAACAGAGACCGTCTGCTTCTGCCTCCCCGTGCTGGGACTAAAAGGTGTGCACCAGGCTCAGCAGGAAAATTTGTATTACATAGCCTAGAAAACTATACAATGATTTAAATCCATAAAACATTAAAGATTGACTCATCGGAGTCTGAGGGAGAACACTGGCTGATGCTCTGCTCTTTCTTACCTTACACTGGGCTGCATTGCACTTTGTTACACACCAGGGCCCAGCTACCACTGCTGGAAGACTGTGTGTGTAAAGTCAATGTGAGATCTGATTTCTCTGGGGTCCCTTTCCTCCTTTGTAAAATAGGACTTGGATTGGAATCCATGCGCCTCAATGAGGTGACCTCTAGCTGCCTCTGGCTACTTGAATTTAAATGAACATCTTCTAGCTAAGTGTGGCTAAGGGCTATCAGGTAGGGCAATGCTGAGTTAGTCCATCTACAGAACTGCAGAGAGTTCTGTTGGAGAAGTAAGACTAGGTAATTTCCACAGAGTCCTTTTTAATCTCAGAAGTCTAAGATTTAGGGGTTACGACATGGGGAACATTATACTTTCTTCTTTTTTTTTTTAAAAATTTTTTAATACTTTTATGGAGTTTTGTGTATTTCCATGAAATAATTTTTCAGTTCAATCGAGACATATTTCCCTTTCCCTACCACCCCATGACTGCCCTAGCCCCAAGCCTTTCTATTTACTTACTTAACTTATTTATTTATTTAGTCTTTTTAAAGTTTTTCTTTTTAAAGTTTATGGTCTTGGCAGAATTTTAACTCTATCAGTCCATTATTTGACCCCCAGTAGTCCTTATGGTGTTGTGATTCCCTCCCATTTGTAATGCCCTAAAGTATGCCTATATACACATCATATATTTATAGAACTATCCTCCAGGAATTACAAACTGTATGTTAACTATATGTTCAGGAGTTCACATTTGTTTCCTTTTGCATGGGATATTACCTCTAAAATATTCTATATACTGCCCACTCATATACATATTACCCATGTCTGCCAGTAAGTTGTAAGTTAACTAGGGACTCATAAATAGATTCATATTATAACATGACAGTTGCTTCAGACAGAAAGAAATCAACAATAACGTTGACTCACTTGCCTTTTAATGAGGGATTTGGTACTCGCATCACAAATGAGGGAAACCATTCCCATTTTTTTTGGGGGGGGACTGTGTTTATTCACTTAGCCTTAAGGGCTTCGAGTTCCATCCATTTACTGGAAAGTTAATTATCATCTATTTTTTTAAATTTTTTAAAATTTTATTATTTTTGTATGTGTATGCTGTTTACTGTCTGATGTGTAGGTTTGTGTACCCATTTCGTGCAGTGCTGCGGGGTCAGAAGAGGGTTTCGATTCCCCTGGAACTGGCGTTCTCCTGGAATTGGGTTACAGATGGTTCTTAGGCACCATGGGGGTGCGGGGATCAAACCCGGGTCCTCTGCACGAGCCAGTCAGTGCTTTAACCGCTGGTCTTAGGGTATCTTTTCCCAGTCATTTATTCATCTTTCTTTACCACTGCATAGAGCTCCATTGTTTAGATGTACACATTTTTTTTTTTACCAGGTCTCAGTGAGAGCATTTGGGTTTGTTCCCATTCCAAGTCTTCACTTTGTGAAAAGAGCTGCACTAAACATAGATGTGTATATATTTTTGCCAGTAGATCTGAGTTCTTGTGGGTATAACTCAGGAGTGGTATGGTTGGGTCAAGTGGGTAGGGTCATTTTGAGGCTTTTTAAGGGTTCCTCCACACTGCTTTTCCACAGTGGTTGTATGCATTTTAAAATTCCCACCAGCAGTTTGATGAGTGTTCCCCTTTATCCACAACCTCTCCAGCATTTGGTTGTCTTTTGTTTTCTTGATCTTTCTCAACCGTCTTACGGGAAGGAGATGATATCTTAGAGTGGTTTTAATTGCATTTCCTTAATTATTAATGAACGTTGAACAAAACCTTTAAGATGTTTCTCAGCCATGTTTAATTCCTCACTGTGAAGTCTCTGTTCAGCTCTTTACTCCATCTTTTGCGTGAGTCATTTGTTTCTTCGTTTTTTGAGTGTTTATCTATTTCTGGATGTCTAATGCTTTGCCAGAAGTATGACTGGTGAGATTTCCTCCCACTCTGTGGGTTTTTCTATTAACTTCCTTGCTTGTTTCCTTTGATGTACAGAAAATTTTAGTTTGATGGGTTACACTTGTCAGCGTTGACCTTATTTCCTTGTGCAGCTGCTGTTTCGATTTAGAAAGTCTTTCCTACACTGATGTTATTGTAGATTGCTGCTGACATTTTCTTCTAGCACCTTAGAGTTTCGGGTTTCACATTGAGGAGCTTTGTCCATTTGGAGTTGATTTTTGTAGATGGTGAGATGGTTAGGTGGGTTTAATTTTGTTTTTACAAATGGTGATCAGCTTGCCACCATTTGTGAAGATGTTATATTTTATAAAATGAGATTTTTTTTTTGGCCCTTTATCAAATCTGAGCGTGGCTGAAATTCCTACGGGCTCAAGTTGGAGCTTAATTATTGTTCCATGGTTCAATGGACTCTCTTATTTTGTGCCCGTTAGCAGGATATCTTTATGAATATACCCCTGTAGTATAGCTTGAATTCTGGTAAAGTGATGCCCCTGTATTGCATTTTTTGCTCAGGTTGTTTTGGCCTATTTGGGGGTCTTTTGTCTTCCATATGAATTTAAGGTTTTTTCCAAGTCCTGTGAATAAACTCTTGGGGAATTTAATAGTGATTGCATTGAATCTGTATATCTATTTGGGTAGGGTAGAATCGACATTTTTTTACTATATTAAGTTTTTCCAATCCATGATTGGGAGGTCTTTCCATCCTCTAGTGTTTTCTTCGGTTTCCTTCTTCAGGGTTTAAATTTTTGTTGGTAGAGATCTTTGTGTCTTTGGTTAGGTTTATCACAGATGGTTTATCTTTGTTTTTGGGCTTCTTTACTGAAAACTCCTAATTGGCTATCTAGTATTCTGTGGTCGGACTAGTTTTAATCTCCCTCAGGGGTAGTTTAAACTATTCATATCATCTGCAAACAGGGATGGTTTGACTCTAATTTTCCAATTAGAGTACTCCTTTAATTTCCCTTTCATGCCTATTACCCTAGCAAGAATTTAAAGCACTATACTGAAGAGGCGGGGGGACAGGGTAAGCTTGCGCTTCCTGGCACTTTTAGGGAATGGTTTCTATATTTTTTCTCCTTTAGGATGAGTTGGCTTGTAAGTTTGTGTTATATAGCTTTGATAATTTCGGAATGTTCCCTCAGTCTTTAATCTCTTAGACTTTAAAAGTGAAGGGCTGCTGGATCTTGTCAAAAGCATTTTCTGCAGGCAATTTGATTGAGGGAGTGATGATTGTATGATTTTTGTCTTCAGCCCATTTATGTGGTTTATCATATTTATTTTGATGTTCATGGAACCAATCCTGATCTTGGTATTATGAATCCCAACTTGATCTTATGATGGATCTTTTTGGTGTGGTAATTTGCTGCTAATTTTGCAAATATTTTGTTAAGAAGTGTTGCATCTATGTTCATTAATTTGATTGGTCTATAGTTTTCTTTTTTTGGTTGTGTCTTTCCCCAGTTTTGGTATTAGGCTTGACGGTTGGCCTTCATAGAAGGAGTGTTTCGGGAGATTTTCCGATGTTTGGTATACTTGAATATTTTGGTAGTAATGGTTGTAAAGCTCTTTAAATGTTTTATAGAATCTTCTGTGAAACCATTGGGCTGGGCCTTTTTTGTGGAGTTTTTTTTTTCTTATGTCTTCAATTTCCTCAAAATGTTATGTTGTGCATCTATTTAAAACTGGACCTCTTTGTTGAGCTTTGTTTGTTCCCAGGATGAAGGACCAGTCATTCAATTCCTCAGGTTTTCCACTTAGTGTGCGTATAGATTTTTGAATATTTCTTGTACGATTGGATCTTTCTCTTTATCTGTCTGTGGACGTTTCCCTTGTCATCATGAATACTATTGATTTGGAGTTGCTCTTCTCTTTCTTTTGGTAACTGGGCTAGAGATCTGTCTATATAGTTTTAATCTTTTTAAGAAACCAGCTTTTGGATTCATTGTTTTTTTTTGTATTGTTTACTTGTTTCTATTTCATTTTATTTCCGCTCTGATATTGTTATTTCTTCCTGTCTGTTGGGTTTAGGGTCCATTGTTGTTGTCTCTCAAGTGTTTTTAGCTGTAGTGTTAGATCATTTGTTTGTTCCCTTTTATGTTTTTTTTTTTTTTTTTTTTTAATATGGGCACTTCGCACTATAAATTTCCCTCTTTCTAAGAGGTAAAACCTCTTAAGAATGCTTTAAAGCTAGCCACAGGTTTTTTGTTGTGTTGTATTGTCTTTTTTTTCATTTAGTTCCATGAATATTTTATTCCATTCTTTATTTCTTCTGACCCATTCATTATTCCAGGAGTGTATTGTTTAGTCACCATGTGTTCTTGTAGCTAGTCCGGCTTATTCTGGTGTTAATATGAGCCTTATTGCACTGTGTCTGATACGAAACATGAAATTATTTCAATCCTTTTACATTTGTTGATGTTTCTTTTGTACCCCAGTATGTGTTCTATTTTGGAGAATTTTCTGTGCGGTGCTGAGTAGAAAGTATATATTCTGGTGTTTGGGACTGAATATTTACCTAGAGTATGTGAGGCCCACTTCTTATGTTATTGTTCCCTTCAATGTCTGTTTAATTTTTTCCAGTTGATCTAGGCAAGGGGCTTAGTGGGGTATTGAAGTCCTCCACTATTAGTATGTTGGGATAATCTGTGTCTTAAGGACCTGAAGAATTTTGTTTATTATAGTATGGTGCAATGAGTTGGTGCCTAAAACCGTTTAGGACTTTGATGCTTCTGGTTATTGATTCTTTAATAAAGTTGTAATGGTCCTTTTTGTCTCTTCTGATTTGACTTTACTCTAAGGTTTATTTTGTCTGATATCAAAAAACAACTCATGCTTACTTTTTGGTACCATATGCTTAAAATAATTTTTTAATTAAAAAAAAAAAAAAAAAATCTTTTTTTATTTATTTTTTTGTTTTTCAAGACAGGGTCTCCCTTGTCAGCCCCAGCTGTCTGGAACTATCTGTAGACCAGGCTGGCCTTGAACTCACAAGATTCCACCTGCCTCCTGCCTCCCAAGTGCTGGATTAAAGGCGGCGCCACCATGACCGGCTCCCTTTAACATCTTAAAGGCTATGATAACCTGATTTAGCTAAAAGTTGATGAAGCCTGGTTACCATATTGTGGCCAAAGAAAAACCAATTTTTATTGGAAAAAAAAAAACAACTCTGTAGTTTGGTTAAACTGAAGTTTCAAACTCCACCTTTTGAATCTATGTGGAAAACCATTCTTCATTTGAATATCCACTTTTTTTTCTAATCCGTACCAGGTATGCCTTTCCTTCTTTTGGGGGGCTGAGATTAATCTCCCTTAACATTTTCACAATCTTATGAGAAAAACTAATCTAAATGATAAGTAGTTTCTTTTTTCTTCTTCAATCTACCATAAAATTGCCCATGTGTTTTTAAAGCCACTATTTTTGCAGAACTTGTGTAAACACTCCTTTGGGCTCCATCTGTTGAGTCAGTCCCAGCGCTAACAAGTATTGTTGTGAACCATGCCATCATCAGTGATGTGGATGGCTACAGCGTAAGATGGCTTGGCAGCAAACAGGTCCACATCAATTAAGCCATTGTCACTGTTGCTAAAGAAAAGCATCAATGCCATTTCAACTCCACATGAAGTCCAAGCTGGGAGGGGCACCCAGCTCTGCGCTTTCCTGAATCTGAAAGAGCAAAATCATTAAAAAATATGAGAGTGGGTTCTGAAGTCCCAAGATATATTGGGATTAAAAAGTGGGAGAGAGGAGAAAGAGAATACAGTGGTCCCTAACATACTTCAACGACTCTCTCACTGAGATGATGGCAGTTTCTGAAGATCAAAGCCTACCCAGTCAGCAACTTTCTTCAGCTTTATCTTTCGCTGGGCAAGCAGAACCAAAACTATTCTTCTTTGCTCCGTGAGGTAGATGTAATAAAACAAGCAAGGCAGAATCTACTGGCCAAGAGAACTGGCAAGAATGTTCAGCGAAGCCCAATGACATAATCCATCCCAACTTCAGAAACTCACAAACTCTGACCTCCAAGCCTGCTCAGTGCCTCTGCTTCTCGTCAGTTACGGATTGCTGCCCTTATTACCACGTTGCCCACGTGCTGTGCTGAAAGCGGGGAAGCTCTGTCCCTGGAGTGGGCTTGTGTCAACATTTTTATTGCAAATTCCCATTTTCTGATCATTAAAAAGCTTTCGGCACAGAAGTAACTTTGCAAAAGTTCAAACTTTGAAAGGATTCATTTAATGGCTTAAAAATAACACGTGGGCCACGCCCATAATTTAAAATGTTCTTGCTGGCTTTGTGGCCTGGGTTTTTTCAAAATGCATAAACTTAAAATATGAAGGGACTCAAGACTTGGAGCGGCTCCAAAGGTGGTTTTTAGCATTTGGTGAACTGGAATGGAGTTTGTTAATGGCGAGCTTTACTCTCACAGAGATGAAACTGTAGGATCAATTTAGTTGGAATGTTTTCTAACTTCATCTGGAAAGGGGGGGGGTAGGTCTTTCAATCAGTTTTTCCCAGGGTTCTGAGGAAAGAAGGAAGGCGTGGGTTTAGGATGGGGGGGGTAATTCTGGGGACCATGAACAATGAAGGTTCTCTTGGCTGGGTGTGTTGTTCAGTGGTAGAATATTTGCAAGGCCTCAGGCTCTGTACTTAGTACTAAGGTTACATGTACCACCTTGTTTGAAAATTATTAAGAATTTCAAAATGACAGCATGAAAATATTAAATCAAGTGCAAAGATGGTATAAGTGTAAGGCTTATGCCCAGGCAGACCCTAGACTGATCTCTCTCCTTCATTCCTTCCTTTTCCATGTTCAGTGTTCTCAAGGTATAATAAGGACCCAACAGCTTCTAAAGCATTATTAGACAGGAATACACATGATTTTAATGGTTGAGTCCTACTCCTTTACTCCTTTTAGGAAATACCAATATTTTTAACTTTCCCTGCCCTCTGCCCCTGAATTCTACTTAATAACATCAAGTAAAACACTTGAAGGAAAGATTTCTAAAGCCTAGCTTTTTTTTCTCACATATTTTCAAGTGGTGTCATCAGAATGAAACAAGCCCATCTCTTCAGACTGAGGAATCTTAATCTGTGAGGTTGATTTTCATAAAGCTTTTTAGGTCTTTATTGATAGAATGAGAATCAGAAATTCACCCTCTTGACATTTAATCCTGCTTTGAGTAAAAGGATGCCAGATATCACAATGGTTAAATACCAAATAGGAGGAAACCTTGGACCATGAAATAAAGGAAATATTGTGAAATGTGATTTTTTTTCATATTTCTGGGATTGGACCAAATAGCAGTTGCTGCAAAGAATTTCAAAATCACATTTTAAGGAAATGTGTTCTGATTGAGACCAGTCCTATGCCCATGAATAATTTATGTGATAGTAGTCTGTGTTGTAATTGGGCTTGCTTAATACTTGATAAACAAAAGAGGTGGGGGAGGTTAGCCATGGCCAGCACTGAGCACAGAGAAGAGGTGGGGAGAACTGGATGGTAGAGTGGAGGCTCAAAGCTCCTGTTTGCTTGTTGAAATCTCCTGGGCCCTGTGTTTCCTAGTGAATTCTGTGGGTTGTTAATAATGCATTACTTTGGGAAAGAAGAAGAAACTCTTTTGGGTCAATTAAGTTTAGGAAAACAATGAATTTGACAAAGTTAAACATCTTCCCAACTCCAGGTCATCTTAAACCTTTAGTGAACCTCTGTAATTTGTAACTCCCCAAGGAGGAGTGTGGCTTTTCCATACTCCTTTGACTCTGGAACGTCTTAACCTCTACCCCCACATTTTTTTGATCCAAAGAATCTCCAGGGGTGAGTGCTCAGCAGAGCACACTTTGGGACATGATGTCTCAGATTAAGAAATCAGTGCTATTGATTATATTTCTGTAGTGGGTTGGCTTGTGGTTTCCCAAAGAGAGGTCAGCTAAGAACTCTAGAGGGTGACTTGATTTCAAATAAAGATTCAAATACAGATGTTGTTAAGGTAAGGATCTCAAGACAAGGTTATCCTGGATTTGGAAAACAATTAGGCCAAGGATTAAATCCAGGAACTTGTGCTCTTCCAAGAAATAGAGATGCATGGAGAATAAGGTCACATAAAGACAGAAGCTGAGATTGGAGACATCTTGTAGCAAACCAAGGAAAGCCATGAGGCAGCAGATGCGGGAAGAGGTGAGGGGAGAGTCCCTGAGCTATTGACCACCAGAACTGGTTCTTTAATTCAAGGCATCATTTAGGCCTTGTAACCTTCAGAACCGAGACAGCAGATTTCTGTTCTATGAAGCCATCAAGTTTGTGAAGATCCATTTTGGAAGGATAGGAAACTAACACAGGCCCAATCAGTAACCCAGAACCGAGAAGTACCTTCCACCTGAGTGCTACGGAAGTGCCGCCATCTTGGCTAGGAGTGCTAGGGCAGAATGGGAAGCTGCTCAAAAGAAGCTTTAAGACTTAGATGAGTCTAAGTGAATGAACCCTCTAAAAGTCCAGAGCTGTCAGCAGCCCGGCAGCCACATAAAGGGAAACAGAATGATGGGACAAAGAGTCATTGGTGGGGTCCCTAACAATGCCACTCCTGTCCTAGGGGGATTCTCCCACGGGTCGCCAAGTTGCCTGTGGGGCGAGAGCCTTTAATGCTCTCAACTGTCTCGCCCCTGTCTCCAGGCTCTCAAATAAGACTGGGAAATTTTCCAAGTGTGCTTTGTATTCTGACCCCTCGAAGCATGTACATGGTGCTCTTAGTTGAAGAGAGCATTTCTTTCCTTTGTCTTTCTGCAGCCTTTACCCCACATTGTTGCCTTAGTCATTTATTACTGACCTGTAATTGGGCAGCATCATAAGGGCTTTCTTTGGCTTAGAGCAAGGAGGACTTGTGTTAAATAAACTAAAGTAGTTCTCTAATTACTTGCGTGCTTATTGTGTATTAGGAGAAGTGGCTGTAATGTCAAAGAAGCTTTTGCTCAATGGCTTTCACTCGGGAGGTTTAGAGGTGATGGCGGCTTGGGAGGCCCCTTGAGTTATCCTCGGTTTTGTAACTGCTGTTAGCATGACATAATACAAGTAAGCCTACAGCTCATGCAGTCATAACTTCCCCTTCTGGGGACTCGAAATAGTGAACGATTGCCCTCTCCCTTCTCTGAAGGAGGCGCAAGCTGTGGTCAGGACTTTCCAAACTCACTCATCCAACTGCTTGTAGCAAATGCTTTACAATTGTCTTCCTAGCGTCTGTCTAGGCTCTTTCCTCTGTCACACCAGTTGGAGGCACCCTGTCAGGGACAAGAGCGTGGGGCAAAGGTGGGGTTAGAGACAGTTGAAGACTTCTGCTGGCCTGGTGTGTCCTCTGCCCCTGGACAGCACAGAAAAGTGAAAGAGAGGCTCACGCGGGAACAGCTTCCTGGGGCCACTGCAAGGAGCAATCTGATGGCAGTGGGGAAGTGATTAAGAGGTGGTGAAAGGGGGGACCAGTAGAAATTTTCCCCCTGTGACTGACCCATAAATTTTGGAAACCCTGGTGCTCACCCCTATTAAAAAAGCAAAAATATGGGCCACAGGGAGGTCATTCCAAGTTCATCCCGAGACACTGGGGCAGCACCGGAAAAAACTTCTGACTCCTGATTTCTGTTCCCCAGCTCCACTGCGGGGGAAAGGCTACCCCTCGCCTGTTACCCCACTCATAAACACAAGCAGATGAATCCACTTCCAGAAGCCTTCGCCACTGTTGCCGTTTTCACCAAGCATCCATCTCCAACCAGGAGCAAATTGCAGGAACAAATGAGTGAGAGTGTGAAGGCTCTCAGGGACTACGTGCAGGACGCAGGGGAGCCAAACTGCCTTGCATAGAAAAGGACCAGAGAAACATATGGAAAAAATACCAGCGTTCATGATTATGATAACACCTCCAAGAAAGGTCCCAGTTTGATATTTCCAGGGATCCCCTTTTCTTATCTGCGCACAGCCCACTCCAAGGGAAAGCAGACCTCGCCTGGGTGCCTCCCCACAGCACACCCCCAGCCCTCTACATCATTAAAGAAGACAACTGTCCTATAAATCCTTCGAGAGTTACCATCCTATTATTAATATTTATTTGCTTCTAACATGCAGGCACCACAGACTGTCTTTTAGTGATTTAAAATGGAATAATTAGGAAACAGGCATATCTGAAAGCAGATACCCTTTAAGATGCCATTTCTTTCTTTGATGAGAAGTCCAGAAGCTTCTCTGGGCTGCCTTTGAACAGGACAGCCCCTTCTGAGGAGGTTCCAAACAAATTCCTTGCACCAACACTTGCTAAAACTCTGCTGTCGTTAGATCAAATGCGCTAGCAAAAATCTGAAGGAATGGAAGGCTAATATGGGAGTTTAAGAGCCATTAAACTATGCAAGTATGCATGAACTGGAAAAAGTGGATCCCGTACATAGCGCTATAGCCCTTAGCTGTTAGCAGGTGTGAGTCAGTCAGTTGTACAATTCATTTGTCTACCTAATTGCACTGAAGATAGGGTTTTACTTTGCCTATAACATCTCTAATGAGTAGGTTTTCAGTTCGATCTAACTAATTAATTCTTGTTAACTTCCTTTGCATTGCTGTTCTTTTAATTTAACCAAGAGACAGCCCAGAGTTGCGACTAGTGTTTAGTCTCAACTAGATTACTCCAATTCATTAAGGGCCGTAATTGTTGGTCATACCCTTCCAAGTGGTCATTACAACCTCTGCCTTGCATATTGAATAACAGCAATTTCCTGACTCCAACAGACTCTTGTGTGAGGGAGGAGAAAATGCTAATAAAGAAAGAATAAATGATTCTCGACTCCATTCAGGGCTGTGTAGATTTCTTTTGCAGCAGAAATTGTACTGAGGCGGTAAAACGGGTTTCTTGCAGGCCCCCTACCTCCACCCTGAGCGAAAACAATAAGCAGCAAGTGAAGCATTCTCTGCTACTGTGATTACAGCATCCGTAAAAGTGATTATATGGCTGCTCTAATCAACTTGAATGAAAGCTGCCTGGTAGAGCTTCAATAATTACTCATTTCTGTTAACAGCTTGCTTTCAGTTTAGCACTTTGAGGCCAAGAGGGAAAAAAAAAACCTTGGGGCGTTTTAATAAAGGATCCCACTCACATGGTATTTTTGGGCGGGGGTAAGTGCTTGTGTGTGGGCAAAAAAAAAATGCACATGTAAGTTTTTTGTCCCTTTCTCAAAAGCAGCCCCTTTCATTTCCAGCTTAGATTCTATTTAACCAGCAAAAGCACAAGTTCATACAAGGTTCAATCATGTACTGAATGTTTACTGAAGGAGGCACAATAGTTTAAATAAAGTGGTGGTTTTAAATATTTTACCCATTTCTTTAAACAAATTGCCAATCCTTAAAGTCTGTGCTAAACACATTTCAAAAGTGAAATACCACGAAGGTCTTTGAATAAAGCCCCCACATCGAATGCTTCACTGGGACTTCTGGGTTTCCCCCCATTGCTTTGACTGCGTGGTCATCATCATGATCATCATCGTCATCATCGATTATTTTTAGGTGAGGGTAATTTGGGAGAATAAAATTTGCCCCAAAGTGCTTCAAATGTTGTTTCTAATTGGAAGAAAAGATGCAAAGAGAAGAGATTATTCTAAGTGAAGCAATATTACTCATTCAAGTGATCAAGTTATGGGGGTTCTGGGTAAGCTGTGATTGACAAAGAAATCAATGAGACCCACTAGAACGTGGCCATATGCTTCTCCCATTCTCATCTGAAGCATTTATGAAAGACAAACAAGTCATATAAACATAACATCATATTAAAATCCCAACAATAGAGACCTTGTTTCATCAAAGACAGACGTGCCTCCTGATGTACAAAAGTGCTTTGAGCTCAGTTCCCAACCAGTAAATCTTCCCTCCCTCCCCAAACCAAGACTCCAAACATAAAATACCAAAAGCCTTACAAGAAAGTTGGATCCAGTTATATTTCCATGCCTTCAAAGAGCAGATAATTTGGGAACTCCTCAAAATTTGGATGTAGTCTCATACCAAATCAAAACTTGTTTTTGCTCTTCTGTAACACAAACTCTAAACATATCCAGTTCAAATTCTGGTTACTTTTGCAATTACTTAGAAGAAAAAACAAACAAACACACCCAGCATCATTATTTCATTTTATTTTTCTCAAATGGTTAAGAGACAAGTGGACAAAATCTACCAATTTCCTGGAAACTGTGATATGAAAATATAACTAAAATTATTTAATAACCTGTAGCTGTTTTTATAAATAGTAAGTAATACTATTGGCTGACTTTATTTAACATTTTTTTTAATTTTATTTATTTATGTGTATGAATGTACTGTTTGCCTGTAGTTCTGTGCACCCGTGTAGTGCAATGCCGCGGAGGTCAGAAGAGGGTCTTGGATTCCCCTGGAACTGGAGTTCTCCTGGAATTGGAGTTACAGACGGTTCTCAGCCGCCATGTGGGTGCTGGAGATCGAACCCGGGTCCTCTGTAAGAGCGGTCGGCGCTCTTAACCTCTAGGCCATCTCTCCAGCCCTTAACATTTTGTTTTAAAGGGTCCATATTCACCCATTTTAAAATTTCTCTGTACTGGGCTGGAGAAATGGCTCAGCAATTAAGAGCACTGCCTGCTCTTGCAGAGGACCCTTCTTTAAACTGGGCATGGTGGCACATGCCTTTGATCCCAGCACTTGGGAGCCAGAGGCGGGCAGATCTCTGTGAGTTCANAAAAAAAAAAAAAAAAAAAAAAAAGAAAAAGAAAAAAAAATTTCTCTGTACTGCCATGGGCCACACACAAAGAAGCAGTTTGTCTGAGCTACAGTCTTCATCGGAACGAATGCGAGTGTTCAGCACAGGACACCCCATGTTGGTAATGGTTCTTGATACACTGAGATGATGAGATCTGTCCTCATCCATTTCCCTTCATAGCTATTTCAATGGTGTATTTCATACAGATTTTCTTTTTTTTAAAAAAAATTTATTTATTTATTTCTGTATGTGTATGAGTGTACTGCATGCAGGTTTGTGCACCCGTGTCGTGCAATGCCACGGAGGTCAGAAGAGGGTGTCGGATTCCCCTGGAACTGGAGTTCTCCTGGAATTGGAGTTTCAGACGGTTCTCAGCCGCCATGTGGGTGCTGGGGATTGAACCCGGGTCCTGTGTAAGAGCGGTCGTTGCTCTTAACCTCTAGGCCATCTCTCCAGCCCCTTCATACAGATTTTCATCTAAACCATGTCTTTCTAGATGATGTGTCTTCCTCTCTACTCTCATGACCTCCACCTCTGTTTTTACTTCCCAGGGAAGTGTCTTCCATTGGACCATTGTCATCAGTGCTCAAGGTAGAGTCGTTGTCCCCATTGGAGTCTGTGTGTAGACAATGGAGATGTGGAAAGTGTGAGGGGCTGGGGGCTGGGGTACATAGGGCCGAGAGTGGAGGAGGCAGACTTTCCCATTGCTACTTGAAGGCTGCTGCTTTAACACTCTCAGGTTTTGCCATAAGAAGACCATTGGACTCCCAAACCAAGTTCCCCAGCTGATCCTCTGTTTCTTTCCAGATTGCCAAATCACGTTTGTTTCATTCTCACTTGGATTTTTCTATACCGTGGTATATTTGTCTACATTTTTATGAAGAGCTAAGGATAAATTTCTATATTTGGAAATCAAATGAAAATGGGGTGCATTTTTAGGTACATAAATTATTGAGAAATAAGATTGTAATGAATCCAGCTAGACCTTTCAGTCTTTATTTGCATTTATCTATGTAAAATCGCTACTTAGGCATGAAATAGAGAACTTACAGTTTTGATTAGCACCTCTATAAAATACATGTTATGTGCAATAGAAGATAATCAGAGTCATTGGGGGAAGATTTGAGTGGTGTTTATTTTTTCATTTCCATTTAAAACAGCCACATTCTATCTAAAATCTTAAGGGGGTTGTGATCAGTGCATATGAGCCAGATTCGTACCAGAAGGGCTACGAGCCCCAGCATGCTATATTCTCCAAAATTTTGTGTCCTCTGAGAATGAGAGAAAGAGACAAGATGAGTCTCAAATAAAGGGGAAACAGCTTTAGAATGGCTCCTCACTAGGAATTGTACAACACAGGTGGATCCAGTTTTGTGTTTCTTTTATTTTCTAAAGTTCAGTGCATCTGGCCACTTTTACTTGTGTGAACTCAAACCACGGTGATGTCTATATTAAATGGCCAATATGGGATGGGCTTCAAGTCTTTCAATCTAGGACATCAAGAAAGACAAGCAAATTGCTCATGCCCTGACATTTGTATTTTTAAGACATGAAGATTGGCTTTAAACCTTTTAGTATAAAGAGCTGATTAAACAGACAGGCTAAGTTGGTATGCAGAGGTGTGTTAATGGCTGCCTTATCAAATTACAAGGCTCTATCAACCTCTGACTCTCAATAGACTGCCCTACCAAGTATCAGGACTCCACAGTTGTTGGGAACTGGGGGGCAGGGAAGACAGTCAACTAAGATTTCAAGAGAGAATCTGTTCACAATTAGTCTGCCATTTGCAAATTGAAAGTGCTGTTTCAACAGTCAGCATAACCCTTGCACAGAGGCACATAATATCTTTTTGATGTATGTCTGATCCTCATTGCTACCTTGGGACTTTGTAAACTACAGGGTGCTCCCAGTTTGGAACATTTTGCACAGTGCTTTTTGCTTTTAACACACTTTCAAGAAATATTTGTTTCATTGAGATGTTATTGATTTTTGACACATTAGTCAGAATAATATTTTAAAAGCTATCTTATAGTGCAAAATGTTTTCTATTGAAAGCTTTAATTTTCTTCCGTTTAAGCTTTATACTTAACTTATAAATAAAAGTACATATACTCATGGAGTATGACATTGTCGTAATTAGCATCAGCTGTCAAGTTGACATAAGCCAGAGCTTCCTGGGAAGAGGGAGGAATTAGATTAGATTGGCCTGTGACCATGTCTGTAGGGCATTTTCTTGATTGTTGATTGATGAAGGAGGGCTCAGACCACTGTGGACAGTGCCACTCCTGGTCAGGTGGGTCTGGGTTGTATAAGAAAACTGATTGAGCACAGACAAGGCAGAAAAACCATGCAGCACACTCTATGGTCTCTGGTTCAGTTTCTGCATCTTTGTTCGTGCGGTGAGCTCCTGCCCTGGCTTCCTGGGATGATATGAGGTATATAATAAATAAGTAAGTAAGTAAGTAAGTAAATAAATAAATAAATAAATAACCCCTCTGGCAAAGTTGCTTTTGGTCAGAGTCTTGTATTATAGCAACAGAAAACAAATTAGAACATGATGTTCTGGAATGTGTATTCATGGCGGATTTGCACAATTGGGCTAGCCTGTCTGTTATCTTCCATTAATTTTTGGGGGGAGTACACTACTTCTACTCGCTCAACAATTATTATGCAACACTATTACCACCATTACCATATTACACAGTAAATCTCTTAAAATTTTCTTCCTATCTGTCTGGAACTTTGTGTTCTTCTACCAATATCCCCCCAAATCCTCATCTCATCTCCATTCCTGGTTAATACCATTTCTACTGTGTTTCAGTGAGTTCAATGCTTTTAGATTCTGCATCTAAAGACCACTTGCTGTTTTTGTGCCTTGTTTATTTCATTTAATAAAATGTCCTCCAGATTCAGCTGTGTTACTGCAAATGACATGTTTCTCTTCCTCCTTTGGGGTTGACTAGTATTCCATCATGTGAATATGTATCCTATGTTTTCTTCATCTATTCATCCATTGATAGACTCTTAGGTTGATTTCATATCTTGCCTATTATGAATGGTATGGTCATAAACATGGCAGTGCAGACATTTCTTCAGCATGATTTCATTTCCTTTGGGCATAAAGACAGTAGTAGAATTGTTGGAACATATAGTAGTTCTATAGTTTTAGATTTTATTTTTCCATGATAAATTAACAATGATAGTTGTATCTATTTATGGGGTATAATGTCATGTTATGCCTTATGACTAGAATGTAGAGTAATTAAATCAAGCTAGTGAATGTGTCCATTATCTCAAGCACTTAACATGTTTTCATCTGAAGATATTCGAAATGTACCCTTTCGGCAATTTTATAAATACCCTATTATTAATCATATTTACCAAGCCTATTTTCTTTCCATTTTTATTTTTAAAGATTAAAAAAATTATTACATTTTATGTGTGTGAATATGTGCCTGCAAATATGTTTATGCATTACATGTATGCCTGGTGCTTAAAGAGGCAGGAAGAAGGCATCAGATACCCCAGGAATTGGTTGTGATTTGCCATGTTGCTATTGGGAACCACACCCAGGTCCTTTGGAAGAACATCCATTATTATTTTTTTTTTACTTTTTTTTATTTTAATTTTTTATTGATGCTTTGTATATTTCATACATCATTTTCCAATTTGGTTCAGGCATATTTCCCCTTCCCTTCCCCCCATCCCACCCCACCCCATCCCAGATCATGCATTCTGCCATAACTGTCCTGCATCTTTATCTCAGTTTTTTTTTTCCATTTTTTAGCAATAAGATTTTTAACTACTGAGCCATCTATGGAGAGCCCCTATGTTTCTTTCCTTATGGTATTTTTATAACTTCAGATCTTGTCTTTAAGGTTGTAATCTATTTTGAGTTGATTTTCAAATATATTAATGTCTAATAGCATCTTCTTTTAAATATTTTTTATTTATTATTTTTTATCTGTATGAATGTGCTGTCTGCGTGTAGGTTGGTGCACCTGTGTCCTGCAATGCCATGGAAGTATTCCTGGAACTGGAGGGCATCAGATTCCCCTGGAACTGGAGTTAAAGACGGTTCTTAGCCATCATGTGGGTGCTGAGAATTGAACATGGGTCCTCTGCAAGAGCAGTCTGTGCTCTTAACCACTGAGCCATCTCTCCAGTCCCAGCATCTTCTTATGGTATGTGATATCCAGGCTTCCTAGCATCATTTTTTGGAGTAAGTGTCCTTTCCCATTGGTAATATTGATGAATTCTCTTGGTAATATTGATGAAAGTCAATTGGCATAATCATATGATTTTATTCCTGGGCTCTTTATTCTACTTGATAGGTCTGTGTGTTTTTTATATGGGTACCATAGTGTTTGGATTACTATAACTTTGCAGTAGATTTTCATCTCAAGTCATGTAATGCCTCCAGATTTATTGTTTTTACTAAAGGCAACTTTGGTTATTTTGGTTTTCTTGTGGTTCCATAAAACTTATACAGGTTTTCTCTGACCCCTATGCAAAATAACATTAGAATTTTGATGCAGATTGCATTGAATCTATAGTGCTTTGGGTAATATAGACATTTTAAAGGTATGAATGTTTCTAATCCATGAACATGGGCTATCTTTCCAATAATTTTGTTAATTTTTGGTGTTATAACTTGAACACAGGTCCATGTATGCTAAACATTTGCTCTGCATTGAGCTCTGGCCTCCGGCTTCTTCAGTTTCTCTCTTCAGGACTTTATAGCTTTCAGTGTACAGATTTCTATTTCCTTGGTGAATGTTATTTCTAAGTACTTTTAATTTTTTCTTGAATGATTTTTCATATAGTTTGTAGATGTATAAATATGTTACTGATTTTGCATGTTGATACTGTTTCATGTAACTACTGAATTCATTTATTAGTTCAGTTTTGGTGGAATATTTAGGATTTCATATATGCATATACACATATATTTAAATATGTATCAATACATGATATTGTCTGAAAATAATTTAATTTTATCACTTTTGGTTTGTGTGCCTTTACATCTTTCTCTTGCCCAACTGCTGTGGCTAGGGTTTCTAGTACTCAAGACAAAAGATCTAAACATCACAACTCATAAATGTCTCTTAAAAAGCTAGACGTTCCAGGCATATTGGCACATGCCTTTAATCCCAGCACTTTGGAGGCAGAGGCAGGCAGATCTCTGTGAGTTCAAGCCTAGATAATATACTCATGATAATGGTGTGTCAAAGAGAGTAGCAAAAAAGCTATTCATTGGGGCTGGAGAGATGGCTTAGTGGTAAGGAGCACTGACTGCTCTTGCAGAGGACCCAGGTTCTATTCCCAGCACCCACATGGTGGCTAAGAACAGTCTTTGAGCTGGGCATGGTGGTGCATGCCTTTGATCCCAGCACTCAGGAGGCAGAAGGAGGTGGATCTCTGTGAGTTCAAGGCCAGCCTGGTCTACAGAGTGAGTTCCAGAACAGCTGGGGCTATAGGGAGACACCGTCTCAAAAAAGAAAAAAACAAAAACAAAAACAAAAAAGCTATTCACATACCCCATTGACTTAGGAAGAGTGGAATCTATAAAATTTTAAATATGTATTTGGTTTTAGCATGTGTGAGATATCAGTGTGCCTGCATGTATGTGTGGATTCTGTGCTTACTTCCATTTGCTCTGTAGACATCAGAGGTTAATGTCTGATGTCATCATCTGCCACTCTCCACTTTTATTGTTAAGAAAGGGTCTCATTGAAGCTAGAGCTCACTATTTTGGCTAAGCTGGCTGGCCACAAGTCCCCGAGACCCACCTATCTCTGTTCCCAGCATTAGAGTTGCAGGCATGCAGCACTGTCTCTGTTTGCAGCACTAGAATTGCAGGCATGCAGCACTGTCTCTATTTGCACCACTAGAGTTGCAGGCATGCAGCACTGTCTCTAGTCCCAGCACTAGAGTTGCAGGCATGCAGCACTGTCTCTAGTCCCAGCACTAGAGTTTCAGGCATGCAGCATTGTCTCTAGTCCCAGCACTAGGGTTGCAGGCATGTAGCACTGTCTCTATTTGCAGCACTAGAGTTGCAGGCATGCAGCACTGTCTCTATTCACAGCACTAGAGTTGCAAGCATGCACCACTGTCTCTATTCACAGCACTAGAGTTGCAGGCATGCAGCACTGTGGTCAGCTTCTATGTGGATGCTGAGCACCCAAACTCAGGTCTTTATGGATGCAAGGACAGCAAGCACTTTTCCCACCAAGCCATCTTCCTAGCCCCAAATATACATATTTTCAACTAACAATTCCAAATCTAAAACTTATTCCAAAAATATTTGCACAGGAATAGAAAATATTCATAAAAAATGCTCATTTAGCATTAGTTTGTTTTACAGAAAAATAAGAAGCCACCTAAATGATCACCACCACAATAGGTGATATATGACACAGCTGTGGCATACAACGCAGTCATGAAAAGCATGTGCAAAACTGTCTAGAGTATTTGCTGAAGAGCAGAGAGAAACAAAACAAAACAAGTTCAAGAGCAGCATGAATCTATTCCTATCCCTTGTTTACTCTTTGGGGCTAGAGCACTTGCTCAGCAGGCATGGGCTTCAGGCTCAATCCCCAGTTGTGGTGGTTTGAATAGAACGTCCTCCATAGGCTCCAAGTGTCTGGACATTTTGTGGCTGGTTCTTAGTGCTCCTTCCGAAGGTTTTAGGAGGTGAGGTCTTGCTGGAGGAAGCACATCACTGAGGGAGGGTTTGGGAGTTCTCAAGCCTTGCTGGATTTCCAGTCTCTCTCTCTGCTTCCTGTGCCTGCTTGAAGATGTGATCATGCTGTCTTCTGCTCTGGTCCCACCTCTCTGTACCATGAGTCTACCATCATTTCAGATGGTAATCCTCTGGAACTGTCAGCTCAAATAAACTCTCCCTTATATAGGTTGCTTTTGTCATGGTGTTTTTTCACAGGAACAGAAAAGTAATTAATATACCAATACCACAGAATAAATACATAAATAAACAGAAAATAAAGTAAGTTATGTGTATGTGCATTGATAATATCTGAAAGGCCACATACCATTGCAGTTACACTTGAATAGTTGTTATGAAGGGCCTAGGAAGTAAGTTTAACTTTTAACTTTATTTGCTTTTTTTTTTCTTTTTTTTTTTAATTTAATTTTTATTGATGGTTTGTGCATTTCGTACATCATTTTCCAATTCAGATCAGGCATATTTGTGGCTGTGGGGATAGCACAGTGGTGAAAGGCTGAGGATGAGAACCGCAAGGAACTTTATTTGCTTTTAACTGAGTGACTTTGCTTCACTTAAAAATGTTTTCAGGGAGCCGGGCGTGGTGGCGCACGCCTTTAATCCTAGCACTTGGGAGGCAGAGACAGGCGGATCTTTGTGAGTTCAAGGCCAGCCTGGTCTACAAGGTGAGTTCCAGGACAGCTGGGGCTACAGGGAGACCCTGTCTCGAAAAGACCAAAAAAAAAACAAAAAAACAAAAAATGTTTTCAGGGGGCTGGAGAGTTGGCCTAGCGGTTAAGAGCGCCGACCGCTCTTGCAGAGGACCCGGGTTCGATCCCCAGCACCCACATGGTGGCGGAGAGCCATCTGAAACTCCATTTCCAGGAGAACTCCAGTTCCAGGGGAATCTGACACCCTCTTCTGACCTCTGCGGCACTGCATGACACGGGTCCACACACTTGCATGCAGACAGTACATTCATACACATACAGAAATAAATAAAATTAATAAAAATAATTAAAAAAATGTTTTCAGGATTTCGTGAATACATTTATTAATAAATTATAACTTGGGGGACTGCAGAGTGGCCTAGTGCTTAAGAGCACTGGCTGCTTTTTCTGAGGACCAAAGCTCAGTTCCCAGCACCCACATGACATTCTTTTTTTTTTTAACATTTTTTTTATTGATGCTTTGTGCATTTCATACATCATTTTCCAATTCAGTTCAGGCATATTTCCCTTTCCCTTCTCCCCGACCCCCACCCCATCCCNGTTCAGCTTCTATGTGGATGCTGAGCACCCAAACTCAGGTCTTTATGGATGCAAGGACAGGCAAGCCCTTTCCCACCAAGCCATCTTCCTAGCCCCAAATATACATATTTTCAACTAACAATTCCAAATCTAAAACTTATTCCAAAAATATTTGCACAGGAATAGAAAAATCTTCAAACAAATGCCATTTAGCATAGTTTGTTTACCGAAAAAATAAGAAGCCACCTAAATGATCACCACCACAATAGGTGATATATGACACAGCTGTGGCATACAACGCAGTCATGAAAAGCATGTGCAAAAACGCTAGATTATTTGCTGAAGAGAGAGGGAAACAAAAACAAAACACGTTCAAGAGCAGCATGAAATCTTTTTTCCTATCCCTTGTTTACTCTTTGGGGCTAGAGCACTTGCTCAGCAGGCATGGCTTCAGGCTCAATCCAGTTGTGGTGTTTTGAATAGAACGTCCTCCCTAGGCGCAAGGTCTGGACATTTTGTGGCTGGTTCTTAGTGCTCCTTCCGAAGGTTTTAGGCGGTGCGGTCTTGCTGGAGGAAGCATACCACTGAGGGAGGGTTGGGAGTTCTCAAGCTTTGCTGGATTTCCTGTCTCTCTCTCTGCTTCCTGTGCCTGCTGAAGATGTGAACCTCTGCCTTCTGCTCTGGTCCCACCTCTCTGTACCACGAGTCCACCATCATTTCAGACGGTAATCCTCTGGAACTGTCAGCTCAAATAAACTCTCCCTTATATAGGTTGCCTTTGTCATGGTGTTTTTTCACAGGAACCAGGACAAGAGCTTAATATACCAATACCAACAGAATAAATACATAATATAAAAGAAAAATAAAGTAATTTATTGTATTGTGCACTTGATAATATCTGAAAGGCCACATACCATTGCAGTTACACTTGAATAGTTGTTATGAAGGGCCTAGGAAGTAAGTTTAACTTTTAACTTTATTTGCTTTTTTTTTTTCTTTTTTTTTTTTTAATTTAATTTTTATTGATGGTTGTGCATTTCGTACATCATTTTCCAATTAGATCAGGCATATTTGTGGCTGTGGGGATAGCACAGTGGTGAAAGGCTGAGGATGAGAACCGCAAGGAACTTTATTTGCTTTTAACTGAGTGACTTTGCTTCACTAAAAATTTTTCAGGGGGGCTGGAGAGTTGGGCCTAGCGTTTACGAGCGCCGACCGCTCTTGCAGAGTACCCGGGTTTCGATCCCCAGCCACATGGCGGCGGATAGCCATCTGAAACTCCATTTCCGGGAGAACTCCAGTCAGGGGAATCTGGACACCCTCTTCTGACCCGCGGCACGTGCAGGGATCACGGTTCCACACACTTTG
Source organism: Rhizomys pruinosus (assembly GCA_009823505.1). Classification (NCBI taxonomy): domain Eukaryota; kingdom Metazoa; phylum Chordata; class Mammalia; order Rodentia; family Spalacidae; genus Rhizomys; species Rhizomys pruinosus. The sequence goes on from VZQC01004822.1 coordinate 3,217,071, forward strand.
CTGCAGTAAGTACATTCATCACATACAAGAAATAAATAAAAATTAAATAACAATAATTAAAAAAATGTTTTCAGGATTTCGTGAATACATTTATTAATAAATTATAACTTGGGGGACTGCAGAGTGGCCTAGTGCTTAAGAGCAATGGGCTGCTTTTTCAGAGGACCAACCGCTCAGTTCCCAGCACTACACTGACATTCTTTTTTTTTTTAACATTTTTTTATGATGCTTTGTGGCATTTTATACATCAGTTTCCAATTCAGTTCAGGCATATTTCCCTTTCCCTTCTCACCGACCCCCCACCCCATCCCAGATCATGCATTCTGCCATAAACTGTTCGCATCTTTCTCTCCAGTTTTTTCATTTTTTAGCCATAAATGATAATCCATGAGTACCAGCTCTCCTTCATATTAAACCAATTGCAGGCTGTTGTGCCCACACCCCCACAGCCCCACCATCCAGCGGGGGGTGAGGGGTGTATGTTCATTTAAGTTGATCAAATGAGTGTCCAGACTACACTACATTGCTGTAGTTTCACCATTCCCCCAATCGCAGCCCTCCATTCTACCACACCCCCTCCTCTTCCAAAGATTGTTTCCCTAGGCTTAGGAAAAGGGCCCAGGTGGATGAGAAGCCAAACAGTCCACACTCTCTGGAGCTGTTTCTTGGACTCTGGTCAATTCTGGCTGTTTCCTTTCATGGGTGACAGTTTGTCCAGGAATAACCTTTCCTCCTACTAATGACGCACAAGCAATAAGATATATAGGTATTTAAACAGCACTAATAGTTATGGTAGGTTACTTTGGTATAGACACATATGTTTTTTTTTTTTTTTTTTTTTTTTTTTTTTTTTTTTTCTGGTGACAAGGTCTCATTGTGGCTTTTAACTTCTCCTGACCATTAGAGGATGTAAGCTTGTGGCATCAGCCATGGGTTATTCTTCCAAGGAGAGAGCCAATAGCCAATTAGATTTGGGATATACAGGCATATGGCTGCCTCTGCTGCACAGTATTTCCAGGCAGGTGAGGTGTAGCTGGTGCTGACGGTGGAGTCTTGCTTGACTCAAGGAGACCCGTATTTGCTTTATTGGTTTAGTGGCCTTTGGTAACACTCTCTGGTATTCCAGACATTCTCAACTCACCCAACTGTCTTTAACTCCAGCTCCAGGGGATCTTCAACTTCTTCTGATCTCCATGAGTATTGCAGGACATAAGTACATTTACATACATGCAGGCAATACAGTCATTTATAGAAAAATAATAAATAAATATTTTAAAAAGAAATTGTTTTAAAATAATGTATCATAGAAAGTCCAATTTTTTCTTTGCTTCTTTTTTTTGTGGTCCATTTTAAATAATGAATAAGTCGGGTGAATATTTAAAGAAAAGACATTTTAGATGATAGGATTCTGGATTAAAATGAGAAATATATCTGAATATAGGGACAGAGTCCATCATGAAAACCACGAACATAATCCTTTTAATAATGACATATCAATCACACTGTGCATCTAGTTTTGCTCTTGGAGCTCTAAAGCAGAAAGTCACTTAGATTAAATTAGACTCAAGACAAAATATTATTATTATTGTTTTGTTTTGTTTTGAGACAGGGTCTCCCTGTAGCCCCAGCTGGCCTGGGCCTTGCTTTGTAGATTTCAGGAAGAGATCTGCCTACCTCTGTCTCCTGGAGTGCTGGGATTAAAGGCATGCAACACCATGCCCAGCAAGAAAAAAAAAATATTTTCAGGAATGAACAATTGAGTTTAAGCTAGAATCTTAGGAATTTAGAAGTTTCAGGAGCCGTGTTGCTTGCCTATCCTGTGAGTGAGCAAGCTTTGTTTCTCAAAGGAGAAAAAGCAAACCTACTCGACTGGTATAAACAATAAGTCATTGAGTGGTTGAGCTGGAGAAAAAAGAAACACAAAGAAAGAAAGAGGCAGACCCACAGCCTCTTTTCAGGTTTGATCTAACTGGCTGGAAAGTGCATTGGAGACTCGATTCTGTTAGACGTCTTCATGACTCTTCCCATGGTGTGCAAGGTTATGCCATTGGGATGTAAAATGGGCACCATTCATTGTCTTCTTACTTCTAGCTGGGAAGAAAGGGCATCTTTTCTGGCATGCCCAACAAAAAGTCCTCATGTGCACTATGATTGTTTGAATCAGTTCTCACCCTTGAGCCAAGTCCATCCCTGTGCCCTGCTGACTGTGGGTCTGTTGGCTTAGCCTGGGTCACTGTTTCAGCCTGTGAGGCAGGATGGCATGAGCGGAGTCTGAGGAACAATGAGTGCTGTTTGCTGTGCTTTCCCACAGTGCCTCCTGTTCTGCTGTCTGTCTGTCTGTTCCATTCTTCTGTCCCAAGTCTCCTTCTTGTTTGACATGATTTTCAATGTTTCACAACCACAGTTTACCTTTCTGGATCACATCACCTCTCTGCTCACTCCTACTTATTTTATGACTCCAGTTTCAGCTCCCATATGACAAGAAAAATTGTCTTTTAATCTCATAAATCTTATTTGAAAATTTAGATTTTGATGCATCCTCCTCATTGTTTGAAAAACACTATGTATATTGGCCAGCGTGCAGACCAGCTGTCTGGAATTAGATATCTACCCTTTATCCAATGATGTACAAATGAGAGGTGGAGTTTAGGGTGTGCATTCATGTGACCTAAAACACGGCAGCTTGAATAAGAGGATATCTTTAGTGAATTAATTCCACTTCAATCAAACACCTGATACTGGGTCATTTCAAAGAATGGAAATTGGAAACCTATTTTTCATGGTTCTAGATACTGGAAGTCGAAGATTAAGGTAAGAGCAGGTTTAATATCTGGGGAGGGCTCATCTTGGCTTCTGTCATGGTGCTGTGTCAATGTGTGGTTCAGAGGGGATGCATGTGGCTTAGCATAGATAAAAGGCTCCATTTTTGCTCAAAGGGCAAGGGGACAAGCTGCTTCCCCAGGGTCTTCTATGAGGGCATGGACCCCTTCATGAGAACAGAGGCTTCCTGACCTCCTTGTCCCTTGCAGGCTTCACTTCTTTTTAAAAAATATTTATTTATTTATTATTTTTTTTATGTGTACGAGTATACTGTCTGCATGTAGGTTGGTGCACCCATGTTGTGCAATAAGGCTTCACTTCTTAATACTGTTGCACTGGGTTTAGTTTCAGCCTGGAATCTGAAGGTACGCAAACATCCATGCCCTAGGCAGAGGCTGTGTGCAGGCTGTTTGCTGGGCATAGAAGTTCAATAAGGTTCAACTAACTAATGGTTGTACAGTGAAGAAACATCATCTCATCTATTTTTTATTTTATGCATATAAGTGTTTTGCTACATGTATGTAAGTGCACCTATGTGTGCAATGCCTGAATAGGACATTGGGCATCATATTTCTTGAAACTGGAGTTATAGATGTGTTAGCCCTGTGTAGGTGCGGGCAACTGAACCTGGGTCTTCTGCAAGAGCAGCCAACACAGTTACTCACTAAGCCATCTCTCCAGCCCCAAGGTCCATATACATGTATCCTTTCCTTCCTTCCTTCCTTCCTTCCTTCCTTCCTTCCTTCCTTCCTTCCTTCCTTCCTTCCTCCCTCCCTCCCTCCCTCCCTCCCTCCCTCCCTCCCTCCCTCTCTCTCTCTCTCTCTCTCTCTCTCTCTCTTTCTTTCTTTCTT
>VZQC01004822.1:3220828-3240490 GCA_009823505.1 Rhizomys pruinosus
TCTTTCTTTCTTTCTTTCTTTCTTTCTTTCTTTCTTTCTTTCTTTCTTTCTTTCTTTCTTTCTTTCTTTCTTTCGTTTTGCCTCACCAGTCCTGAAACTTATCATGTAAACCATGCTGGCTTTGATCTCATAGAGATCTGCCTGCCACTGCCTTCCAAGTGAAATAATTAAAGGCATGTACCACCAAGGCTGGCCTAAGATACATGATTTTCTTATGAGTCTTTTGTTTTATTTGCTTTTAAAAGAACAAATCTTATATGAAAATATATAATTTAACTTCTGAGTTTCTTCAATAACATGCATATTTGTTTGCATATTTTTAATTAGGTCAAATCTTTATCTTTGAAAATGTGGTTGATTTTTGGAAAGAGCTGGAAGTTATTTCTAATTAAGGATAATGAATTATTCTTATAATTATAAATTTGTCAAATTGAGGTGTGACTATTAAAAGATAGAAAAATTATCTTTATTGTTCATAAGCTGACCCCGAAGGGAATTCCAAGAGGAGTTTTTAAGTATTTTGTGGAATGACAGCAAGTTAAATGAATGGATTGTCCTGAGGCAATTGCTTCATTTGAAGGACAAAATTCAGGTGTTTGTTAGGTTGGTGTGCCTGTGTGTGTGTGTGTGTGTGTGTGTGTGTGTGTTGGTAGGCAGACGGTGTGCAATGTAGTGCATGTTCATACCTGTGATCTGTTCTAATTGTATCTGGTATCTATTGGTTAATAAATATTTTGACTACCACACGAATGTGACTTCTACCATCAACCACTAACTTCCACTGGTAAAGGGAGGAACTGGTGGGCTGAATCTATTCTGTAGAGCCAGCTAGCAAGTCATTCAAGGCAAGGGTATGATCATGATTAACTAAGAAAAGCATGTGCGCTGGCAAATGTAGCCCACGGCACTGTCTATTCCGCTGCCTCAATTTGCTGTATTCAGTATGTATACAGAAGACCTGGGCATCTTAAGATTCCCATTAAGAATAAGATAGCTGAGAATATCAATTTCAGCAGCATAGCTTTTACGGATGTGTAACCAGTGTCCCCTCCTTGCTGAGTTCTTCCTGCAAGAACACAAGGATGTGGTAAATGGAATAATCCCCTCAAGAACTCACCATCAGAATGCACAGGAGCTTTATTTCTTGTGAGCTCTGTAGAGGACAACTGGTTACTTTCTACAATGACCTGTAATTTTGTCTTCTTTCTTCCCCCAAACACCAGTATTCATCCCTTTCTGTATTCCCTTTCATTTTTCATGCACTAATATCAGAATGAAAAACATGATGTGATATAGTTATTTCATCGATGAGTACAGGTGAACATTGAAGTCTTACTATGCTATAGAAAATCAGTAATAAAAATCAATGTGGTACATGCCTTTAATCTCAGCATATGGGAGGCAGAGGCAGGCAGATCTCTGTGAGTTCAAGGCCAGCCTGTCTACACAGTGAGTTCTAAGCCAGAAAACAAAAAGAACAAAAAGAAGGAAAAGAAAAAATAATCAATGCACTGAATTTAAATTCTGGCCCTGAGGTCTATTAGCTGCATTGCCTGAGGAAACCATGGTAAGTTTCTACCTTCTTTTCAACCTAGCTTTCCTCATTTATATAAAATAGATAATAATAAATGAGGCAAGCCATAAAAAGTATTATAGTTTAACTTTTAGATTTCTAGTAAAACATAAACACTTACAAAAAATCCACTCTTCCTCTTAACCCCTGCAGCCATCTTTACCCATTCAGTGTTTGCTGAGATCCCTCTATGTCCCAGGAAATCCATCACCCTTGTCAAGGTAACAGCAGATACTATGTTTTGATATCCCTCTGTCCAGTTCCACCCACATCAAATTTTTATGCTTTAATGTTACCCCTAATTTTACTTTTCATCTGCTTTTACTTTTATGATAATAGTGTAATGATTTTCCTCAGATGTCAAGCTCTCCATTGGGATGAGCTTGGGTCCGTCAGGGACGTAGTTGCCACTAGAGATTTTCCATGTCAGTAGGAGGTGAGAGCACTGAGGCAGGAGAGCAGGGCTTCCCAAGATGATGATTTATAATTGATCCAGGAGTCTCATTCTATACTTATCCTGAAGTCATCCTCTATGATCTATTGCTTAATGAAAGAAGAAATTAATTAATTAAGAATATGTACAAGGAAGCCCAGGGGCTCAATTTCAATGTAAAATAAGTAGCTTATATCTAGTCAAGAGGTTTTCCACAATGTAGTTCAACTGCAGATGGCCATGTCTGGAGACTTCTTTTACTATTTATGTCTTCTGTGCTTAAGTAGTGTAAATCTGAGGTCATGGTCTCCAGTTCAATCACTTTTGGGGTCTGTAACATCATCGAGATTCATAGTTCAAGGTCTGAGCCTCATCTAGTGATCCCACAGATCCTGCCACTGGTCATCAGACCATAGTTCCTCTCTTGACTCTCCGGTCTTGGGTTTGCTTCCACGGTTCTCTTATCAGCCCATGAATTCCTTGGGAACGTGTATGGTTCGTCTACTCCCCTATATCTTACTGTAGTGTTTAAATGGTCAATGACCATTGATTAAATAAATCATTAATGAAGCATAGAAGAAACAAAATAGTAACAACAGTAAAAAGTATTTCTGGCTCAGGACACAATGATGCAACAAGCCAGTAGTGGGAAATGAATGGACTTCCCTTCCCATGGCTGTGGGTACCAGTCTCTCCGCCATTGTGGAAGGACCACGTCACGCACATGGAGCAGGGGTCTGACTTTCTGCCTAGTTTAGTTTCTAGGTGAAACTTGCAGAAGCCCCTTTAAAGGCTGCCTTCTGCTGGTAGGGCCCCCAGGTCATTCCCCAACATAGTGACACCATCTCATTAGTTCCACAGAAAGGTGAGATTTACAACTTCGGTAGGAGTTTCCTGTAGAGTAACAGGGAAGGAAGCTGTAACTGCTTGAATTAGCACAACACATTTGCTTTCCTTCCGGCTGCCATAAATTCTTTGGATGACACAGAATCAACATCTCAGATGATTATGTGTGCTTTGTAAATTGTCCTCCAAATTGTCGCCTTTCCCCTAGCCTACACCTGCAGGACTAAACTGTAAGAGCAATGTTGACCTCTGGCCTCAGGGTCAAGATTAACTGGCAGCAAGGTCACATGGTGACTTGCCACTTCTTTCAAGTCAAGACTTGGGAATTCTACCAAGTTCTTTCTCAGAAGTGTTTGAGTTATTATTTTTTAAGTCAGAAAGCTTTATATTGCCAGAACCTTTGTTATTAGACTGTATCCAAGATTCTTGAAAAATCTGCCAGTCATACCTAATTCTTTGGATACTGAACTATCTAACAAAAGATTTGCTATTGATTGCTGAGAGGAGATAGGTCACAACTGGTCTTGTGACTCAAAAAAATTCCAAGCACTACACTTTGAATAATAAATTATAGTATGTTCATAACAATTGTTTCATCACTAGTTAATCCAATAATGGTAACCAGTCAAGAAAGATGCATTTCATTTATTTATTTATTTAATTTTATTTATTTTATTTATTTATTTTTNCTTTTTTTTAATTTAATTTTTATTGATGCTTTGTGCATTTCATACATCATTTTCCCATTCGGATCAGGCATATTTCCCTTTCCCTCCCCCCCCACCCCCACCCCATCCCAGATCATGTATTCTGCCATAATTGTCCTGCATCTTTCAGGTTTTTTTTTTCATTTTTTAGCTATAAGTGATAATCCATGAGTATAAGCATCCTTCGTGCAAAACCAATCTACAGACTGTTGTGCCCAAACCCCCACAGTCCCACCATTCAGTGGGGGTGACAGGTTGTTTGTTCAATCAAGTTGATCAAATGAGTGTCCAGACTACATCGCTGTAGTTTCACCGTTCACCTATAATGTGTATGAGTGTATTTCCTGCCTGTGTGTAAATGCACCTGTGTCTTGCAGTGCCCATGGAAGTCAGAGGATCCCCTGGAGCTAGAGTTTCAGACAGTTATTAGCTGTCATGTGGGTTCTGGGACTCAAACCCAGGTCCTCTGCAACAGCAATTAGTGCTCTTAACCACTAAGCCATCTCTCTAGCCCTCATTTTTTTTTTTAAATTAGAAAATACATTTACTTTTTAGAACCAAGACAGAAAATATCTACATACCCTATTTCTCTAAGACATTCAGAATTGGAGAGTGGCAGACTTTTGCCCAGCAGGATTTTGGAAACAGATGGGAAACCAAAAGAAATCTTTTGATATTACTGTATGTCTGAAAGAAGAGAACACACCTTTTCTATTAAGGTTAATAACAGCAGAGTATCTGGAATTGTTTTAAATGCATATAAGAGAATGTTGGTCATTTCTCAAAGCAGTCAGTTACTTCTGTTTCATTCTGGCTTGGAGTCCTGGAGTGGGGCCTTCAGGACAGATCTTGGGGAAGAGTAGAATGTTGGCAACTGTGTTTTCTAGGGAGAAAGTTCAGAGAACACTTAGAGCCAGAGCATGTCCCTGGTTCCTTCCTGTATGTGGGGCTGACCTGAACAGCTTCTTATTAGTCTTTATAGTTGATCAGGGAGACCTAAGACTGGAAGCAGAGCAGTGAGACATAGACAACATCCCTGAAAAATGTGAAAAGAGCTTAAGACAATTAATGAATGCTGTTCCTAGAGAAACTGTGCAAAGCTCTGCCCCACCCCCACTTTTTGTTGTTGTTGTTGTTGTTTGTTTTTGTGTTTTTGTGACAGGGTCTCCCTTTAGTCCCATCTGGCCTGGAGCTCACGCTGTAGACCAGGCTGGCCTTGAACACACAGATATTCACCTGCCTCTGCCTCCTGAGTGCTGGGATTCAAGGCATGCGCCACCAAGCCCGGCCCCATCCCCTACTTTTAAACTCTCATCACTCTCTTCCATTTCAACAAGCACTAAGATGTCAATGAGAAGTCACAGATGCTAATCCTGAGCTTAGTCTGGTCTGGGCGGGGTGGGAGGGAGACAGAGAGAGAGAGACAGAGACAGACAGAGACAGGAAGAGAGACAGAAACAGACAGAGAGAGAGAGAGAGAGAGAGAGAGAGAGAGAGAGAGAGAGAAAATGAATTGGCTACTTGAGTGACTATGTGACCCAGGTAAATCATTCATTTCTCTGCAACTCAGCTAATTCAGAAAGTGTCTCCAAGGTCCAAGTTCAGGTTAGCATAGACCTTGGATTTTCATATTTTCTGATTGAATAAAAAATATCCGAGGTAAGTCAAAGTGACATATAACAAAAAAAGTAAACCAGTTAAGAAAAGAAGGAAGGAGGGAGATAGGAAGAAAGGAAGGAAGGAAGAAAAAAAGTAACCAAGGGAGGGAAGAAATGTCACTTTGTAGGCTCCTTGGGTCTACACGTTGTCTCTGTTCCCAGCCATTACCCTGCTGAGGACAGAGTGGCATAGGAACATCTTGCCCAGCTCACTCTTTGTACTCAAGCGTTCTCATTTTGGTTTGGAAGCAATTCTCAGAACCCATATCCTGAAACTAAACTTCAGAGGACTGACATTCCAAGGCAAAGCCAAACAGGGAGGCTCCTGTGTCTGTACTCCTTGAATACTTCAACAATGTTAGGCCTTGAGACAGAAGAACTCTGCCTTCCGTTGTCATGTGCAGATACTCTTAACATCATCAAAGTATGTAAAAAATCTTATCTTTTGTGATGTAGAAGTTTTATTTAGTTTAAATATTTAGAGTTCATTGGGCAACTTTTAGTATCACCTGGATTTGTCTTTTAAAATAGTTGGGCCCAGCGTGGTGGCACATGCCTTTAATCACAGCACTTGGGAGGCAGAGGCAAGAAGATCTCTGTGAGTTCAAGGCCAGCCTAGTCTACATAGTGAGCTCCAGTCCAGCTGGGACTAAAGGGAGGCTTTGTCTCAAAAAGACCAAAAAAAAATTAGCCTTAATTATAAAAGATTAGAAAGATAAAGTCCCTTCTCTCAAGTTTCTCAGTTCCTTCTTTTTAGGATATATCTTTTGCTTTGAAATGTGTGTGTGTGTGTGTGTGTGTGTGTGTGTGTGTGTGTGTGTGCGCTTGCTCTTGAAGGTGAGAACAGCCTTTAGGAAGAACTAATTTTGCCACAGAGCTTCTGTGCAGATTGGTTAAACCAGCACATTTTTGGCCAGGAGTTTTGTATAATGAAATATTTGTGTTGTCCCCAGAAAATGTCCTTTTCTTCTGTTCCCTCATAGCTATGATTTCTATATGGGGAAACATATGGTTCTTCAGATGTAGATTTAAGGGTTAGGTCCTGTGACCCAGGCCAGTGCAGTGAATGCTTTCTTTCCAGCAGCATCTATGATTCTGGTGAGATTATTTGACCCAAACTGGTCCAGTAAGAGGGAATGTCAGCAGTGGCCAGGGATGCTGACATAACACTCTTTTCCTCCTTGGATGGGAGACAGAGTTGGTGATATTTTTAGCACACAATAGTCAGGAGAAAGTGGCATCTTGCAAGGCAGAGCAAAAGGAGAGGTGCGTGGAGACAGTGCCCAGTGCCTGAATCATGCCTCTGATAATATTTGCTGTACTTCTGGCTGTTCCCATACACTAAATACATTCCCAACATTTAAATACATTGAAAGTGTGCTTTGTTAAACCACAAGTGAACACATTCCAAAGGATGCTGCTATAGCCAGAGAGCTCAATGGTTGTAAAGAGTAGGAACTGGTAAATGACTTTGGATTTACTCTTAGTATGGGAATGGCTGGGTGTATCTCCCTCACCCAAAGACAGATATCCAAAACCCTTCCAGTCTGAGATAAACATGAGAATCTGAACTCTTTCTCCTGATAAATATTTATTTATCTTCTCCTATAAATAATTCTTCCTTTTGTTATATTGAGATGTTTAAAGCCAAAGTTCTCATGGAAAACAAGAGATACTTTTAGTGTGTGTGAGTGAGTGTGTGTGTGTGTGTATGTGTGTGTGTGTGTGTGTGTATGCACAGTCACATGTGTACAACCGCTGATGGAGAGGGACATAAGCATGTGGTGTTAGCCTCTGTACACCTTCCACCATATGGCATTTGATGACATAGAAAATGACAGTAATGACCAGAGGTTTCAGATATTTGTCAATCTGAATTATGTTAGCATGTAGAGTAAAAATGTTAGTAATTAAAGGAACATAGTCATTACTTTTTAAACTATCTTTCACTGGAGAGTTTTGAAAAGGCAAAAAAGGTAAGTGGTAATGGCCTACATCGGTTATCTAAAACAGCATTTGTCCTTTTTTCTGAGGCAAGCTTCTACCACCCTTCTAGGAGCAAGTGAAAGCAAAGCTTGAAACCAGAGAGGAGGCTGGGAAACCAAGGGGAATGACCTCAGGGTGGAAGAGAATGTGCTGCTTTCCTGGGCATTTCTGAAGCCTGGTGGGACCCAGTTCATACCCTGGATGCCAGCATTCCTATCAGGGCTTTGGAATTCATGAGAGCTAATTTGGGAGAATTAACAGAAAGAAACCCAGGGAGTATGGTATTGAAAGAGGGAATAGTAAAACCCAGGAGAAGTTCAGGCTGCTGGAGTATCCCCCATAATTAAAGCAGATTACAACTGCTTTGAGGAAGGAAGAATGAGGAGAGTGAGACTCTCCACCGAGCCCATCAGGACTGCTGGGGCAGAGGCTGAGATGGCAGTGAGGAAATTGGGTGGGGGGGTGGGTGGGGAGGCCCTAGAGAAATTTCTCATAATGCCTTTTCTTTTCTTTCTTTTTTAATAAGAGGAAATGATAATTATGGCAAATCAGAATGAATAAGTGGAATCAAGTGGCTGTATCAAAGGTGACATGTTTTTACCCCACGTATGAATAAGAGCCAACCAAGACACCCAGGTCAATATGGACGTACAAAGAAATACTCTGCCTTTAAACGTCTTAACAATAAGGGGCATGGAAAAAATACTGGCACCTCTGTTAAAGTTACAAAGCAGGAAGAAATCATTTTGACCAGGTACATGGAGGTATTTGCACCTCCACAGCTCTGAATGACAGAGACAGGGCAGCTATTCAAGAAGACATGGCCAATTTAGACCCCGTTATTTTCTTTATTGTCTTTCCCGTCTTTCCCCATGGAGTGGGAGAGAGAGTGTGAAGAAAGCTTGGACTCCATTCGATGCTTTCTCTTCCTTGTAATCCTTTTTTTGTTTTCAAGGAAATATCTTTGAAGGTCCTCAAGACTTTTCCCAGGATTGATGAAATAAAGCAGACTGAATAAGTCATTAAAGAACATGGAAGCCATGTTAGGAAATAAGCGAAATGTGAAATGTAGAAGGAAGATGGTGACGATCTGGACTGCGGATATGCACCCAGACTGCTCCCCTGGAAACCTCACACTGCTGTTTTAATAAAAGCAAAACTCTCTTCCACCTTCGTCAGCTGACAGCCATTCACAGAAATGGCCGAGCAGCAGACAGCCTTTGGCGGGTCCACCTGATAGTCTATGAAAATCATGTGTGTGTCAGCCGGCTGTCATGCAGTCTTCATGGATCAATTGTGATATGTAGAAACTGGCTAACCTTTGCTGGTAATTCCTGCCACCAAGGGTCAGTGTAGTTGGAAACACTGTAGCATACCTAAAAAGGCAGTACTGGGAAGCAATGTAGGTTAAATGCACTCCAGGCTCAGGAGACCACACCACAGGTGGTATCTGAGTTGAGGACTTGGGTATAAAAATCTGCAGAATTCTTTGTAGTAGAGAGAATTTTCCAGTATTTTAAAGTACTGAGTTAGATGCTTGCCATGAGTGTAACAATCTACGTAGAGTAAAAAACTTCAAAAGTCAATACTGAGGGGCTGGAGAGATGGTTCAGAGGTTAAGAGCACTGACTACTCTTGCAGAGGACCCGGGTTCAATTCTCAGCACATGCCAGATAACAACCACCTGCTCTAACTCCAGTTTCAGGTGATCTGCTGCCTTCTTCTGCTGTTTGTGGGCGCCGCATGACACAGTGCACTTACACACATGAAGACAATGCACTCATTCAGATAAAATAACAAACTATTTAAAAAGTCAATACTGAGATCATACCTACAAAAAATGAATATGAGTTGGGTGTGGTGGTACAAACCTAAAACCCAGCACTTGGGAGGTGAGGATAGGAAGATCAACAGTTCAAGACCAACTTGGGATATATACGTTTGTGTCCCTCCAAAAGAAAAAAAAAAGTAGTGTGATGGGGGCAGGGGGAGGGAAAAGGAAAAATAATAATTTAAGTTGAACAATAAATTTGAAAATGAAACATAAAACAATAAAAGTTTTAGATAATGTTATATAACTTGTTCCTTATATGAGTTCATATATGAAAATAAAACAGTGCATGTGAGATTTGTGCACTTTACTGCATGTAACTTCTACTTTGAGTAAAATAGGGTAGAGGGGCTAAAGAGATGACTCATATGTGTAACATCTCTTCAGGACTTAATGTCAGAGTGTGGGGACCGCCAAAGCACAGGTCGAAGAGCCATTGTTGATCTTGTAGGCCGTAGCAAGTGTCTTAGTCGGCCTTCAATCACTGTGACAAAACACTCTGACCAATACCAACTTGGGGAGGAAAGGGTTTGTTTGGCTTACATCTTACATCTTCCAGGACACAGTTCATCACTTAGTGAGCCCAACTCAGGGCAGGAACCTGGAGGCAAGAGCTGAAACACAGGCCATGGAGGAAGGCTGCTCACTGGCTCGCTCCCTGGCCTGTGTGGTGCTCAAACTACTTTCTATTTTTTTTAATTATTTTTTTATATTTTATTTTTTTAATTTTATTTATTTATTTTTTTGTGTATCAATGTACTGTCTGCATGTAAGTCTGTGCACCCGTGTAGTACAATGTGGCGGAGGTCGGAAGAGGGTGTCGGATTCCCCTGGAACTGGAGTTCTCCTGGAATTGGAGTTACAGACGGTTCTCAGCCGCCATGTGGGTGCTGGGGATCGAACCCGGGTCCTCTGTAAGAGCAGTCGGCTCTCTTAACCGCTAGGCTATCTCTCCAGCCCATCAAACTGCCTTCTTTTCTTGAAATTTTATTTATTTTTTTATGTGTATGACTGTACTGTCTGCATGTAGGTTGGTGTACCCGTGTCGTGCGATGCCGCGGAGGTCAGAAGAGGGCGTTGATTCCCCTAGAACTGGAGTTAAAGACAGTTCTCAGCTGCCATGTGGGTGCTGGGGATTGAACCTGGGTCCTCTGCAAGAGCAGTCTTAACTGCTAGGCCATCTCTCCAGCCCCAAACTGCCATCTTACATGATGCAGAACAATCTGCAGAGGGTGGCACACCCCACAGTGGGCTGGACTCTCCCACATCACTCGACAGTCAAGAAAATACCCATAGGTGTGGCCACAGGCTGGTCCAACGGAGGAAATTCCCCAGTTGAGGCTCCCTCAACCCAGGTGTGTCAAGTTCACACTAAAGTTATCCAGCACAGCAAGGCATGGTAGACTTTTTGGACAAGTTGATATTTTTCCCACAATTTTGGTATAATAAAGTGCCCTTTTTGACTTCTCAATCAGTTATTTGACTTAAAACTTGCATTTATTTTTCAACAAGTTCTGTATGTTAGTTTTAGATTCGCCCAGTGCTGAGTTAGGCAGGAACTGGGGGTTTATACCCTCTGAAGGAGGACAGGACTATTTTACAGTTCAAGGTGTTGCTCTTGAAGACTGAGTCTGTATGTGCAGGGATACAGTGAGGTATCTGCTTTTCTCAGAGAATCATGGTATTAATAGATGTTTAATTCGCCATTGTTTGCTTGATACTTTCTCTCTAAACCTCAACATTTCATGGTGGGTGAATCTGGCCTTCCTGATACAGTCACAGGTGGGAGGTCAGCGGTTCTGGAGAGGTGTGCAACAGTGAGCTCAGTCACAGATGGCCCCCTTGTACTCACTGGTAGGCTTTTCTCTGGAACTCTTGGGACCTCTTGGACCTTGGAGCATGCAATTGTCACAGTCCAGAACTTGCCATGGGCCTTTTTACCCAGTAATCATCCTTCGCCTTCCTTTCTCCATTCCTTGATAAGAGGGGTTCCCTTCAAGCAACGCCTCTATAATGAGATGATGCCTCAAGATTATTTGTTGTTTTCAGCTGAGAACAGAGCATCAGCTAAAATTATTTCTAAATGCCACCTCATCAGGTTAACAAAGTATTATATAGGTCCACTAGAAATGATGAAATTCATATGCCGAAAATAATCAAAGATAAAAGCTGAAAGAAAAATGGAGCAACCCAACCCAAGCACATTTGCTTCCTTTAAGTATATGATAAGTAATTAAACATCCTTTTGTATCATAAGCCAAAACAACAGGTGGCATTTATATGTAAAGAAAATTTCAATTAGTATTTAAATATGACTATTTATAGAACTAAACTAAAAATAAGCAATGGAATGACTGTGTATAGATGGCATAGAGAAATAAAAGCTAGACTTGGAACTGGAGAACTTCAAATGCTGGCTGTGCCATGTATTAATAATCTATCTGTTAGACGGTGTTAATGTGTCTAGCTTAAATACAAAACACCATAAAGCTTGTCCTATACCAAAATATCATTGGGGATGGGAGAGGAAGGATGTGTTTTTTTGGGGGGTGGGCTTTAAGTCAACATTATGTCCTCATATATTCATTTCTTTTTATCAGAAATTTAGGGAACAGATTAAGGAGAAAGGAAATTATGAGACAGAGATTACAAAGTAACTTATAAGAACATAAGTCCCATCTGCTCTGGTCACCTGTAAGTAAATTCCTTTAGTAAAAGAGAATGCCTCAGCGTCCATGGAAACCACACAGAGAGCCCTGGGTGCTTGGGCAGAAGCCAGGGATTTCTATCTCTAGGGGGCTGGCCCATTATCTGTGCATGCAGTTCAACACAATAAAGAAAAAGAAAATATGATCAAGAAGGAATTGTAGAAAAGTCCCTGTCTCTGTTCAGTGATGGCTGGGATCTTGTGATGCTAAATGCTAAAAGCCTTTGGGTGGTGTGGGAATAACAAAATTAACCAAGGGCCAGAAGAACTGTAACATTAAGCTTCTGTGTGTATAAAGGCACAGAACAAAATTTGACTAGGTAACAGTTTGGATTTTAGGCAACAAAAATGACTTCTGTGACACTGGAAGTCTCATTCAGGAGTATGATAATAGAACATAGAAAAATCACCCCCATAAAGGTGAGCAGTCATTGTTTCTTAGAACCTCATGATTCTGTTTTCTGCCAAATGGCATTTAGGAGGCAATGGCAGTTTATTCCAAAATGTTTTTGCTGTGTGTTTTTTTTTAATTTATTATTTGAGTTTTTGAGGACAGAGTCTTGTTATATAGCCCAGATTGGTCCCAAACCACGATCCTCCTGCCTCTGCCTCTTAGCCTTTAGGTTGTATGTCACCACACCTAACTCTTAAGGAAGTTTTTGAGTGGAAACACAAATGGCTCTTTCCCCTCTCATAGTATTATTACAAGGATTGAATGAAGACCACCAGAAGGCCAGAGATGGCAGTACGTCAAACACTTCTTTCACATCGTCTCTCAAAAAGCAAATTACAGGGAAGTGCCCTCTGGTTTTCCACATGAGCACAATTCTTCCATTCCTGGCCTACATGTAGGTAAATTGAAAGAAGTTTCTCCCGTTCTTCTTTTTTTTTTTTTTTTTTTTTTTGAGACAGAGTCTCCCTGTAGCCCCAGCTGTCCTGGAACTCACTCTGTAATGACTGGCCTTGAACTCACAAAGATCCGCCTGCCTCTGCCTCCCAAGTGCTAGGATTAAAGGCGTGCGCCACCACGCCCGGCTTTCTCCCGTTCTTAGCTTGTCTTTGGAGCCCTCAGTATAAATGTGGACTGTTTTCTCAGGCTGGCCTCATCGGTCCTTGATCTGTTCCCCGGGAGGAACAGATTGTTGTTGACCTTCGACCTCCCTCAGCTACTCTTCCCAGAGGTGATGTAGGACTCATTCCCAATGGCTAAAACCCAGAACGATGCCTTCCTGTGCCTTCTGCCACCGTGGCTCCTATCTCCAACACATATTTAACCTTCTTTATCAATACCTCTCTTCCTTCATTTTCTTACTGAACTCCCTTGTTTGGTTACTGTAATCCTTTTGTGACTTATGTGTTTACCTTTCTTGCTCATCTCTAGTTCTTTTATAGTCTTTTTTAAATATGTGAAGCCAAAGTGATCTTTTAAAAACTTAATGGAGGTAAATAAATTCCTTGTTCAGTTATTCTGGTGGGTCCCCATTTTGTATTATCAAAGCCCATAGCTACAATGAGAAATCTAAACTTGGATGAAGCCAGCATCCTCCGATGGAAATGGAGGGTTTCTTGCTTAGTAGTGTTCCAGGAAAAGCAAATGAAGAACATTTTTGGAGAAAAGCATTGCCAGTTTAGAATATCGCTATTCCTGCTGATGAAAATTACTTAAATATAGTCCGCAATAAAAATATCCAAATAAACATGAAAACAAACTATTGTAAATAAGGATCAGCTAAAACTACAAGCAAAGGTTTATTTTCCCAAGGATATCAGGTATCAGTTTATTAGGTATACAATAGAAAACAAGCATATATATATATATATATATATATATATATATAATGTTCAAGAAAATAAAAATAAATAAGTTTTCAAGAGAAGCATATATATATTTATATATATATATATAATGTTCAAGAACATAAAAATAAATAAGTTTTCAAGAGAACTTTAAAAATCTCTGAGTTTTGGGAGTAGGGAAAAGAGTTCAAACTGAATATTTTTTTGCATCCTTTTTTTATTATTATTTATTTATACATACATCTTTTATCAAATCTAGACCCGTGTCACCCCCATCCCCCCACCCCTCCAGAGCTCATGCATTCTGCCAAACATGCTATTTATCTCTTTCTCAGTTTTTCTCAATATTCTCCATGGGGAAGTTGACTGTTTTTAGCAGAAGTTCATTGTTTCAGTCAGTTCAAACTGAATATTTAATGATGAAAATGTTATTGCAATTATAAAGATATTAGCAGAGAAAGAAATCTAAAATTTTAAAATTTATTTAATTTAAAAAATGTGTGTATGTGTGTGTGTGTGTGTGTGTGTGTGTGTGTGTGTGTATACATGCATGGGGAACACCCAGTGGCCAGAAAAGGGCATCAGGTGTCCTGCTCTGTCATCCTCTACCCATTCCTTTGAGGCATAGTCTTAGCCTTGAAACTAAGGTTCACATTTTCTGTACTAGGCTGGAACTCAGCAAGGCGCAATGATCCTCCTATCTCAGCCTCGCCCCCTTGGGTTACAGGTTTTTGTGGGGATGATCAGATTGTTATATGGGTCCCAAGATTCAAACCCTGGTCTTCATGATTTCAAGCTCTCTGTCTCTCTCTGTCTCTGTCTCTCTCTGTGTCTCTCTCTGTCTCTGTCTCTCTCTGTCTCTCTCTCTCTCTTTGGTCTTTTCAAGACAGGGTCTCCCTGTAGCCCCAGCTGTCCTGGAACTCACTCTATAGACCAGGCTGGCCTTGAACTCACAAAGATCCACCTACCTCTGCCTCCCGAGTGCTAGGATTAAAGGTGTGCGCCACCATGCCTGGCTCAAGCAAGCACTCTTAACCACTGAGCCTTTTTTCCAGCTCCTAAATAAATTTCTAAAAATATTTTATTATTTTTACATTATGTGTATGAATGTATTGCCTGCATATATGTAAGTGCACTCATATTGTGCAATGCCTGCAGAAGTCAGAAGAGGGCACCAGATCCCCTGGAACTGGAGAAGGTTGTTAGGGGCTATATGGGTACTGGGGTTTGAACCTGGGTCCTTTGCAAGAGCAGCCAGTGCTCTTAACCATTGTGTCATCTTTCCAGTTCCCTAAATAAAATTTTATGAGAGCCATCTAGAAAGACAGGCAGATAGAAAATGTGAAATCTGAATAAGAATTTAAACTATATGGAAAACACAATGAGAAGTAATAACAGACACCTCACAGGGATATTAAAGCAAAAATAGAATGAAAGACTTGTAATAATCAAAGAGTTTGGAATTTCCCTGAACTTGTAAAAGAGATGAATCCAATACACAGAATAGACTCCTATATCATTGGAGATAAAGAGAAATCTTGGGAGTAACCAGACAGAAACATCAGCTACAAGAGAAAGACAGTTATTCTAGCAGCAAAGTGCGTCAACAACAATAGATACCACCAAACAGAAAAACCTAAATCTAAGGATGGAAAGAAAATAAGCATAACTATAAACCATATACCTTCAGTTGTGTGCGGTAAGCAAAATATCTATGAAAATGAGATTATAAATAATTGTTAGGATATAGAGGAACTAATTTATTAACATGTCTTTTCATGAGCAAATCAGTGAAGAAACAGCTAAAGAGCACACACATGTATGTTAAAATCAACTTAATAGGCATAGCTGTAAAGACATAAATAATGTATTGATTTCATAGGCAATTTAAAAAGAATATTGTCACTATAAGTTGATTTTGAAACAAGATTTAAGATGTGAAGTATAAAAGAGATAACATTAAAATACCAGGAATCATAGGCATGTAAGTCAGAAGTGGGGCCAGCCATAGTAAGTCAAAATAAGACATGTTAAAATTTATAAGTTGATAAATTATCATGCATAGAAAATTTCAAGAGTGACTTCTAAATTACGGAATAGGATAGGTAACTTCAAACCAGTGGCCAGCAGGCTGTAATGATCAAATAAACTCACTGTCAATTGTAAGAAAAAAAATAGAATAGAAACAGAATAGTAGAAACAAATCCCAAAATAGCATTGCTTATAATAAATAAGAGGCAGATGAGGATGCTAATTAGTCAGTTTGTCATGTTGAGTATAAAACAGAATCCAGTTGTTCTAAGAGACACAACCAAAGAGGTATGGAAAAGTTGAAGTTTAAGGCAAGAAAAGTAATAGGCAGATGCTCTCCTCAATAAATGTGGATTAACTGTGTTTATATCAAATAAGCTTTAACACACACACAAGCATTCTAGGAAGATTACTTATATAAATATAATAACAATCTCAGTGTGTGAGAAGTAGGAATACATAACCATTTTACATTTGTCTGGACCTAGTAGAACTGCATAAAAATATGAAGCAAGGAAAATTGTGATTCTGAGCCCTGTCTCTCTGGTCCACATAGTAAGTTCCAAGCCAGCCTGAGCCACATGGAAAGAAACTACCTCCAATAAACAATAAACAAACAAACAAATGGAATAATCCCAGAGTCATAAGAAAAAATGGAGGGGATTATTTCATGGTGGGAAATTTTTTTTTTTTTTTTTTTTTTTTTTTTTTTTTCGAGACAGGGTCTCCCTGTAGCCCCAGCTGTCCTGGAACTCGCTCTGTAGACCAGGCTGGCCTTGAACTCACAAAGATCTGCCTGCCTCTGCCTCCCAAGTGCTAGGATTAAAGGCGTGCGCCACCACGCCCGGCTTTGGTGGGAAATTTTAATATGTCTCCTTTAATTACTGATAAGCCAAAGACAATACATTGATAAGAAAATAGAAGAATTCAGTTCTAGAATACATGAAACAAGCATCTTTAAACTCTTCCCTTAAAATACACAATACACATTATATTCAAATGCATATGAAGTTTTTTATAAATCTTACCACAGATTAAGATATAATGGGAATCACAAAAATTTATAAAATTGGTAACACACAGACCATATTGTCTTAGCGTAGTATAATTAAATTAGAAATCAGTAAGAGGATAAATTAAAATGCCTGTATTTTGGGAAATTAATAAGATGCTCATCTAATTGCTCACAGATCAAAGAAAACATCATAATTAAAATATAAAGCTCACTTATAAGTGAGAGAGAGTGGCAATATTACATATCAAAACTTATGAGATACAGTTGAAAACATACTAAGAAGGCCATTTATAACCCAAAATGATTATATTAGAAAAGAAGAAAGGCTAAAAATTAATGGCATAAATATCCAACTTAATAAGCTATACCAGTTCTCAAACATTTAAATCTCAGGACTATTTGATATTATCATTTGAAATTATCAAGGGCACCAAAGAGCTTCTTCTCATGTGGATCACAACTATTAATATTTATAGGATTAGGTTATAATTTAAAGACATTAATTAACTCATTAAAACAGTAAGCTGATTATACATTAAGTTTATATTTTAATAAAAATATTTCTCTCCCGAAAAGGATTGCCTGAGTGACATTGAATTGTTTTACATTATTATAGATCTCTGGCATAATAGAAGTCGATTCTCAGTATCTGCTTCTGCAATCAGCCCATTGTGATATGTTAGTTTGAAGTACATGAAGAATAGAATAACTGACCTCATACAGACATATATTGACAAGATAAGGGATATTTTAAGTCTTTTCATGTTAATGTGGCTATTCCCCTTTGCTACCATGCCGAATCTTTACCAGTGACAAATGTTCAAACGTCAGCTGTAAACATGGAATCTGAAACCACATCAGTTGTTCTTTCATGGTCTGTTACGTTAAGGTTCATTGATACATTCTGTGCTTTCAATGAATCTTATACCCATGCAGGATTTTTGTAATATCTTTTATTGATCATCTAGAAGATGTTTATACCTGTGATACAGGTCTCGTGAATGTTTCTTTATACTTTGTAGGAAAAAAACCCACAGTTGTTGCTGTCACCTATTTCAAACAATGGCCTAAGAGTATTGAGACACAGTCAAGTTCCAAGAGATGGCAAAGTATAAATTTTAAATTTCATTTGAAAACTCAAATTTTAATCATGCCACTTTTAAGTGTTTGTACTGAAGTGATGGTTATGATTTATTTAATTCTGAAAAATGACAGATATTTAAAGATGAATTACCCAGTTTTTCTGCTTAGTCTTTTCAAGTGACATTGGGGTCCTGCAAAAATGGTGAGTTCAACTCACAAAGCCAACAACCACAGAAGTGCTTTTCCTCAAAAAAATAATCATCATGTGTTAAAATATAGCTGAAGAACTTTATGTGTAAACTTCAACTCATTTGACAATATTAAGTGGATATGTAAGTGAGGATCAAGCTTAATAAAACAATATTTTTGTTTTTAGTAAGAATATTCTTTTTAAAAATATTTTGTTTATTTTTTTACATAATTTTATTTAATTTTTATGTGTATGAGTGTGTCTGCATGTAGGTTGGTGCACCCAAGTCATGCAATGCCACGGAAGTCAGAAGAGGGCGTTGGATTCCCTGGGAACTGGAGTTAAAGACAGTTCTTAGCTGCCATGTGGGTGCTGGGAATCAAACCCGGGTCCTCTGCAAGAGCAGTCAGTGCTCTTAACAACTGAGCCATCTCTCCAGCCCCTTGTTTACTATTTTAACTTTATGTATATGAATATATTGTCTGGATGTGTGTTAGTGCACCCATGTTGTGCAATGCCCAAAGAGGTCTGAAGAAGGTGTTAGATCCCTTGGTACTGGAGTTATGGATGGTTGTTAGCTGCCGTGTGGATGCTGGGAATTGAATCCAGGTCCTCTGCAAGAGAAGTCAGTGCTCTTAATTATGGAATGTCTCTCCAGCCTGAGGACATTCTTTTTTTATTTAATATTACTATGTTTGTATATTTGGTCACCCATGATGTGCATGCCACAACACAGGTGTGGTAGTCAGAAGACAATTCTCAGGAGTAGGTGCTAAGGATTGAACTTGGATCACCAGTTGAACTTGGTGGCAAGTGTCTGTTCCCACTGAACCATCTCACCAGCCCTTTAGTAATGCCATTATTTTTTTTTTAATTTTTATTTTTTATTTGATTTTTTAATAATAAATAAGTAATGAATACAAGCATCCTTCATATAAAACCAATTTGCAAGCAGCCATGCCCAAACTTATACAGCCCAAAACTTATACAGCCCAAGGCCCCCCTTCTCCAGCCAGAGAGGCTTGTATGTACATTCATATTGATTGAATAAGAGTCCAGTCTATATTGCTGTAGTTTCAAAATTCACCCCAGTCACAGCTCTTACATTCTACCACACCTCCTCTTCCATAGATTGTTCCCTAGGCTTTAGAGAAAGGGCACAAGTGGGTGAGAAGTAAAACAGTCTACTTTCTCTGGAGATGTCTCTTTGGACTCTGATCAGTTCAGGCTGTTTCCTTTCATGGGTTGGCAGTTTGTCTAGGAATAACCTTTTAATCCTACTAATAAAGCACAAGCAATTAGATATATAGGCATTTAAACAGTACTAATTATTATGGTAAGTTATGTTTTATAGACACAGATGTTTGGATGGTATGCTAATCCATGAACTACAGATTTTCTGTAAAAGATGACAAGGTCTTGACTTTGGCTTATAACATCTAACCATTAGAGGAGGTAAGCTTGTGGCATCAGCTGTGAATTATTCCTCCAAGGAGATAGATAATAGCCAATTATATTTGGGATATACAGACATATGGCTGCCACTGCTGCACAGTATTTCCAGGCAGATGAGGTGTAGCTGATGCTGATGGAGGAGTCTTGCTTGACTCAAGGAGACCAATATTTGCTTTATTGATTTAGTGACCTTTGGTAACCCTCTCTGGCATTCCAGAGACCAACTGTACATTTGCAAGTGTGGTCTTAATACATCTTTCCCATGCTTACAGCAGATCTTTGACAGCAGGGCCTTACTGCCTCTCTTCTTTCAGGTATCCCAGTTTACAGGCAAGAAGCCTTTACTTTTT
>VZQC01004822.1:3242417-3441487 GCA_009823505.1 Rhizomys pruinosus
TGTTCAGCTCTTTGCTCCATCTTTTGAGTGATTCATTTGTTTTCTTTCTTCTTTGTTTTTTGAGTAGTATATATACTCTGGAAATCAATGCTTTGTCAGATATATCTGTGGTGAAGGTTTCCTCCCACTCTGTGGGTTTTCTCTTCACTTCCTTGATTGTTTCTTTTGATGTACAGAAGCTTTTGAGTTTAATGAGGTCCTATTTGTCAATTGTTGACCTTAATTCTTGCGCAGCTGCTGTCTGATTTAGGAAGTCTTTTCCTATGCCTATGTCTTGTAGTCTGCTGCCAACTTTTTCTTCTATTGCCTCCAGAGTTTGGGGATTTACGTTGAGGTCTTTGATCCATCTGAAATTGACTTTTGTACAAACCGAGAGGTAGGGGTTTAATTTCATTCTTCTACAAGTGGTGATCCAGTTTTGCCAACCCCACTTGCTGAAGATGTTGTTTTTCCTCCATTGTGTCTTCTTGGCCCCCTTGTCAAATATGAGGCAGCTGAAATTGTATGTGCTCAGGTTTGGATCTTTGGTTTTATAATGCCATTCTTAAAGAAATGGGCATTCGTTTGTACAGTAAGGTGCAGTGGTAAGAAATGAGGAGTGTCTTGAGTTTTACTAAGGTGTCCTGCATTTTATCCATCCTTGTTTTCCACATCAACAGCTCCAAGTAGCATAATAAAAACAGCAAATAACATCTTAGCCTGGGCGTAACAATAGTTTTTCTCTTAACCTCCCTGAAATATTTGGTAACTCCGCAGAACTCTGTAGACCATATACTGAGAATGCAAATATTAGGCTATCAGTCAGAAAACTATTTTTTAAAGGCCAAATTTCACTCCTGTTTTTGTTTTGTTTTGTTTGAAGCTGCTGTCTCATATAATCCAGGGTAGCCTCAAACTGGCTATGTGTTGAGGATGGCCATTAACTCTTGATCTTCTTGCCTTTACCTGACAAATTCTGAGATTACGGGTGTGTGCCACCATGAAGGGCTTTGCCCCTATTTTTGTAAATAACTGTTTATGAGCTAGATCCATGCCTATTCCTATGTATATTGACTAAGACAATGTCCCTGCTACAATGGGTGAGTGGTGTAGTTGTCATGAAGATGACACAGCCCACAAAGCCTAAAATATTTATTGCATGTAACCAACAAAGTATTGGTATTCTGAGTTCATAAAGAACTCTTATAGTGTCAATTTAAAGAACCAAACTGGAAAATGGGTAAAATATTTGAATAAGTATTTTACAGAAGGAAAAAGACAATAAAGATTGCTTAAAATATTAGTAATCAGGGAAATCCAAATTAAGACTATGGTAAGTTATAATTCATATCCAAAAGATTGGCAAAAAAATTAAGAAGTGTGAACTATCAACTATTGGCAAGACTCTGGTAAAGCAAGCATGGAAATGGGCAGGCCCCTTTGGATAAGCAGGTCTCTTTGGATAAGGTTTCTTTGGTTTCAGCCATGGCGTAGTGACTGATGGGGGTTGGGGCTGTAGACGAGCCTGGGATCTGCTGCAGCTGGAGGGGTTGCATAGCTTGAAGAGTACAACACTGCAGAATAGGCCACAGATGATGAGGAAACATGTAAGGAATATTCAAAGCACCTCTTAGGAGGAGATGAGTAACTAAACCATGTGCTCTGTACGGGGAACTATGCACAACTGGAAATGGATGAACTCTTGTGACACGGACAAATTGTCAACTTCATTGACAAAATTAAGTTGCAAAAACACTGCATACCAGTCCCATTTTAACAAAAGTCTTTACTATCAATGCAAAAAGTTACTGTATAGGGATATGTATATCTAGAAGAAGAGACAAGAAGAGATTGGAAGTAATACAAAACTCAGGGTCCTGGTGATGTCCAGAGAGAAGAGGTGGCCAAGGTTGGATGGTATGGTACCCATGGAGTCTGTGGTAGTCTCATTCTTAAGCTGGAATAAGCCTACTCTATGGCTTAACTTACAATATATAGTATGTGAGATCTTTTAAGAAAACTGATTTATTTGTTTTATTTCATATGTGTGAGTGTTATTCTTGCTTGTATATAAGTGCATCAGTGTCATTCATTGCCTGTGGAAGACAGAAGAGAGTGGTGAACCCTCTGGAACTGAGTTAAGGATCTGCCCTTTGGTGTTGGAATTTGAATCCTGGTCTTCTGTAAGAACAGCAGTTAACTGCTGAGCCCTCTCTCCAGCTCCCAGCACATATAATCTTAGTGCACTAACACTACGTACAATTTGTTAAAGTTCCATTGTGTGTGTATAAAGGAGAATGGAAGAGGAAAGAAAACAAACAAAAATGGAGTAAGGCAATCTATACTCTTCAGGAGAGTGATGAGAAGAACTAGTTTTATTATGGAGTTCCAGAATGACTGAAGCTGACATTGTCCCTAAATACTGTTAGCCAAGATCATGTTTAATGGGAAGTATTCCTCAGTTATGTATATGTACACACACACACACACACACACACACACACACATACACATAGGAGTTTATTTGCCAACTGTTAATATGACTTCAGTAATCTGTTTCCTTCACATTTTGGAAGAGACTATTGCCTTTGATTTTTGTTCTGTCTTATTTTTTTTCACAAAAGCAGCCAATAAAGTTTTGGTTTGCATTTAGGAGCCAAAGTATTTTATTTACTTTTATTTTTATGTGTATGAGTGTTTGTCTGCATGCATGTATATGCACCATGTGTGTGTAGTACTTTCAGAGACCAGAAGAGGGAATTGGATTCCCTGGAACTGGAGCTACAGATGGTTGTGAACTGCCCATGGGAGCTGGGAAACCCAGGTCCTCTGCAGGAGCAAGTGCTTTTAATTACTGTGACATCCCTCCTGCCCTCAGGAACCAAAGTAATTTATTTAAAAAAATTTTTAAATTTATTTATAATTTTTTATTTGTATGAGTTTACTATCTACATATAGGTTGGTGCACCCATGTTGTGCAATGCCACGGAGGTCAGAAGAGGGTGTCGGTTTCCCCTGGAACCAGAGTTAAAGATGGTTCTCAGCCGCCATGTGGGTGCTGGGGATCCAACCCGGGTCCTCTGCAAGAGCAGTTGGTGCTCTTAACGGCTGAGCCATCTCTCCAGCCCCAGGAACCAAAGTATTTAAATAAATGATTTTCATTTTTATTTTGTGTCTGCTAACATGTAAGTTAAACCTACATAAATTAACTATGTATGACATGAAGTTCATTTTTATCTTACTGGTGTGAGAATGACAAATTGGATTCTAGTTTATCAAACTGATAATTTCAGCATTACTTGTTTTTAACTGGATGCCTCTCAGTCTTTCTCAGGACTATGAAATGTGAGTCAAAGTGATGGTAAAAATATGGTAGATGGAATAAATGTTTACTGAGGGGAGGAAAAAAAACTCAAGATGGATCAGAGCTCTCTCCCAGACTGTGGCTTTTTTGATTTTACCTCACAGAAAGAAATATATTATATTCAAATACATTATGTCCCTTTAAAGATATATATGCATGTACACATATATACACATATACACAGTTGGATCAGGAAGTATATAAGACAGTACCTACCCTTGCCACATACAATGAACTCATAGATTCTATTCTAACCTGTTCTACTTCATAATAATTTTTCCCTATTAGATTAATATCATGACACTGAGAGGTTGTGGCATGCAGTTAGAAAACCACCTAGATTCTTCATTTTTGTGTGTGTATACATGTGTATGTGTGTATATATATATATATATATACATATATATATATATGTATGCATGTGTGTGTTTAAGTATTTACATATGTGTTGGGGGAGGCTGTACATGTTGATGCCTGATATCTTTATTGTTCTCCACTTTGGTTTTTGAGAAACTGGCTCTGATTGAACCCAGAGCCCACTGATTGGTTAGACTGGCTGGCTGATAAGCTCCAGGGATCATACGCCTTCCCCAGGGCTAGACATACTGCCTCCACACCTGTCTTTTACACGGATGGTGGGGATCTGAAGCCAGGTCCTCATGCTTGTTTTCTGGCAGGGACCTTACCAACTGAGCTGTATCCCCAGCCCCTGCCCATGTTTGATAGAGAAGCAATTGAGCCATAGAGGTAGCAAGAGAGAGAATGGTTTTGAAAGCTATTGTGGTCGCATGTATAAAATAAGCTTATAGGAAGCTATTTTTTTATTATTATTTGTTTATTTTTAAGGGATTCTACAATATAAGAACACAGTTGTTTTCAGATAACATTGATGTTGCTTGGTTTGCCATACAGTTAGGTAATTGGTGCATTTTGCAAGTATCTATGTCCAAATTTTGAACAAGTATCTATGTCCAAATTTTCCCATAGTCCATTTGGAGAAGCTTGTATGCACAGGCATGTTGATCAATTAGGAGTCCAGACTATATTGCTGTAGTCTCATGATTCACCCCTATCTCTCCACAGCTCTTACATTCTACCACACCTCCTCTTCCACAATTTGTTCCCTGGGCTTTGGGAAAGGGGCACAAGTGGGTGAGAAGAAAACAGTCTACTTTCTTTGGAGTTGTCGTTTTGGACTCTAGTCTGTTCAGGTTGTTTCCCTTCATGGGTTGACAGCTTATCCAGTGATACCTTTTTAGTCATACAAACAAAGCACAAGCAATTGGATGTACAGGCATTTAAGCAGTACTAATTATTATGTCAAGCTAAGCTGTAAGCATAGACACAGATGCTTGGATGGTATGCTAATCTGCAAACTGTGGTTTCTCTATAAAGGGTGACAAGTTCTTATTGTGGCTTATAACATCTCCTAACCACTAGAGGACATAAGCTTGTGGCATCCACTGTGAGTTATTCCTCCAAGGAGAGAGCTAATAGCCAATTAGATTTGGGATATATATCGACCACTTGGTGCCACTGTGCACAGTACCTCCAGGCAGTTGAGGTGTAGTGATACTGCGGAGGAGTTCTTGTTGCTTTTTCAGGGAGAACCAATATTTTGCTATATTGGCTTTAGTGGCCTGTGTTAACACTTTCTGGCATTTCAGAGGCCATGTTGTAGCTAAGCAAGTGCACGTCTCCATACAATTTTTCATGCTACACCAGGTCTTCCCCAAAACAAAAAACAAAGGGGACTTACTGCCTTTCTCTTGCATATCATCCCACTTATAGGCAAAAGGCCGTTATAATTCTGGGGGGGCGGGTTTGAACTCATCCCCTGCCAACCTCTCCTAGGGCAGAATAATTCATTGCTGCATGTCAGAGCTTTCCTGTAGTAATATATTTTGTTTTAATTACCACAGCTTATAAAGGCTGTTATTTGAATTTGGCTCTGATAGAGAATATATCCTTTTCACAGTTCACTATGACTATCGTCATTAAAAAAGGGTAGTTACCTGTTTTTATAGGAAATTACCACCAACAATTGGCTCGAAGTTACAGTTAGGAGAATGTTTCATTACCATCATGTTTTTCTTTTTTTTATAAGGGGAGAGGTAGGAGGTTTCTCATATCTGAAAGTAAACTTCATTAGGACCAATATAAACAGTTAACCAAACCACAATCAATTCAGAGGATGCCTCAGTGTCTGTGACTCAGGCAGTCTGAGATTCTTCTTTCTTTAATGTTCAGATGGGTCAGCCTCTCTGCTGGCATTTCCCAGTCCATCCTGCACAGCCATAAGTTGTATGTTTTCAGGCATTTAGATTGGTGATTTTTACTTGTTGGAACATAAAATTCTCCCTTTGTTAGATCTTGAAACTAAAGATATTTGATATCTTTAGAAACTAAAGATAATTGATAAATTTTCAAAAATTGAAAATTTATCAATAGGATTGGAACACAGAGTTTTCCATTTGTATCCCAGAAAGGATACTACCCCACCTCCCACCTCCCTCTTTTTTTTTTTTTTTTAGGTTTTTATGTTTTGACCTATAGATGACTAAGTTGTATTACACATACCCCATAAACAGGAGCCAAGGCATAAGCTTTCATTAAATTTACCCAAACTGTTTCTCATTGATTGTATGCTACTTATTTGGGAAGGAAGCGGTTTTTTAAAGGTCCCCAATTGTTGACCTATCCTTCAATATTTTTACCTGTGCTGCCTCTTCTCACACATTTATAGCCTGCCATTTGTCAGGCCTTCTACTCTCTAAGGTGGTGAGATTAACTGGGTGGAATTTATTCTGAACAGGGCATGTTGAGCATTACCAAGCAAACTTCTTTTTTGCAAATCCATCTCTTGATGACTCTCCAAATTTCCTTTCAAGTATTAAAGTTAACTCTACAGAGCTATTCCAAAACAAAAACAATGTGATAAAACAACCAGCCATACAAAGCAGCTCCTGGTCTGTGACTTTACACATTTATTTCATTACTTAAGTTGAAGCTGAAAAACACTTGGATGTCTAAACAAAAGTCTGAGTTTGTATTCACCCATGAAGACCATAATCTACTGGTAGAACCACAAAAGAAAAAAGGAAGATTGAATTTCTATTTCTATATGTTTGTTTGTTTTTTCCTTCTAAATGAATGTTCCCAGAGTAGTGTTGAGATTCTTACATAAGCAAGGTACCATCTTTCTAGAAAAACCAAAGCACATTTCTCTGTCCTTTGCTTCTAAGGTGGTTTTTACTTTAAATTCATGTGTGAATTGTAATAGCTCACAGGTGGATTCCTTTTTTGTTACTGTTCTCATCATCATGATTATTATCAGCAATTATGCTGTTATTTTTAATCAAATATAGATTAATTCTGTGCTCTCCAGCTGGGTTGAGGAGTCCAGAGTAAGCTCATGGTTTGTCACAGAGAAGGGAGGAAATGATATGTTTGCAGACCTGCACAGGTGCTGGGGCCCCATGCAGCCAGCAAGATACCATGTCACTATGCTCAATGTGACTGCAGCAGAAAGAAGTCACTTGACTGGGGGAACCCACTACTGTTTTGCTAACTGTACATGGTGTTGAACTGTCCTCTAAACACTTTCCATTTCTATGAATAGTTCATTACCACTCTCACCCTCCTCAGAAAAGCTTCTTTTTATAGTGGGCAAAGAGTCCTAATTGGTAAAAGACCTGAAAGTGACTCTTGTCCCTGAATGGTATGTCTATATCACTCCAAGACTTAAGGACTATCATGGAAGAGAGGGGAGGAAGAAGGAAAGACTCAGAAGAGGGAGCAGTGTGCTGTGACAAGGTGTCTTCTGGATATGATATAGCTACTGCATGCATAAACTCATGGCAGTCAGGTGTGATTATTTGCATAAGATCTACATAAGATGAGGCCATCAAGGTTTCATCATGGTTGAGGGAGAGAAGGCTTATGAGAGACAATTAACAGTTGATGGGGGAGGGTGTGCCATTTTTTTCAGTGGTATAGCCACCAATAAGTCAAATATTCTTCAGCTCACACTTATGCAAGTAACCTAATGAATTC
Source organism: Rhizomys pruinosus (assembly GCA_009823505.1). NCBI lineage: Eukaryota > Metazoa > Chordata > Mammalia > Rodentia > Spalacidae > Rhizomys > Rhizomys pruinosus. The sequence continues at coordinate 3,249,817 of VZQC01004822.1, forward strand.
AGTGGGCAAATAAATAAATAAATAAATAAATAAAGACATAAAATTAGAAGGGATCTCATTGGGAAGAAAGATTTCAGTGGGGGAGGGAAGAGATGAAAGAAGGCAATGCAGGGGTGAAAATGACCAAAATTCAATAAATACATGTTTGAAACATGCAAAGAATAAGCAAAAGCGTATGGCCATTTGAAAAAGAAACAATTTGGAACTTGGAAGTGCAAATCACTAGGCCTCATCTTAAAGGCTTTAATCTCCTTATCAAAGAGAGCCTCTCCTCCAGCACTTGCCTTGGCTGCAACATTAATTTTCACAGTGCCCCTTTTCAATCCAAACTCTACATTCTGCATTTCTTTCTGCCTCACTTGCTCTTTTTATTGCAGATCTCCGCAATATTCACCATTAACAAACACATCACCAATTCTACATTAGACTATCTTGAAATTTCTTCTACCACACAAATTAGTACATTACATTTACACTTAGTCTCAGGCAAGCTCTTAGGCTGGGGTCAGACTACAGCCAGATGCTTTGCCAAAATATCCCAGTTGCTGCTTAGGTCCTTATTTCTCTCTGGAACTACTTTGCCTCTAATACTTCTTTCTTCCAGAGTCCTACTAGAATGTCTCATTAAGCTATGTTTAAGCATTCAACACTTTTCTAGTCCAAATTTCCAAAATCTTCCACATTCTTCTAAAGCCCCAAATGGTCAGGTTCTTGACAGCCAACACCTGATTCCTTCCTGGTATCAACTTCTGTATTAGTTATTTCTCTGTTGCTGTTATAAAACACTGACCAAAACAACTTATAGAAGGAAGAGTTGATTTGGGTTATGTTTCCAAGGGTAAGAGTCCCTAATGGCAACAACAGGGCCAGGGCAGGAAGCTGAGCACTGCCATCTTTCAAGCAGACACAGGAAGCAGACAGCAGCTGGAAATCTGGCAAGGCTACGAACTTTCAAAGCCTACAGTGATGAGCTTCCTCCAGCATGGCCATACTGTCTAAGACCACCCCAAACAACACCACCAGCTGGAAACAAAATGTTCAAATACTTGGAGCCTATGGGTGACATTCTCATTCAAACCAACACACATGGTATTCTTATAATAGAGAAGACTTTTGGGAGCCCAGGGCACTTCCCTCCAGAACTGTGGAACAAGAAGGAAGTGACATGAGATTTCTGTCCTACATCTGGTAACTGGTAACTGGCAAAACTCCCAAACCAGAGTTCTTTATGCTAAGACCTATGACCTCTTCAATTTTAATTATTCCCCAAAGAATTTCACCAAACAATGAAATCATTGACTGATTATTGTCTTTCATTAATTTCAGCAATTTGGAATTTGCTTTATCTGTAGGCAACAAATCTCTTCTCCTGAGTAATTCTAGCTCTTGACAAGCCTTAATTAAGTATCCCTTCTCTCTTCCAGCAAATCACATCCATCCCTGCATCAAAAAAGTCAGGGCCAAAAAGTTACTCACATCACATCACACATCTTGTGAAAAGTTAGAATACACTCAGCTCAACCTCCAAAACCTTTGCCATCTTCTGTATTCATAATTGTTCAGCATGGTGACCAGAGATGAAGTTTCTTTTTATTTTTTAAGTATTAACAGACTTACTACACATCCTTAAAATACAAAATGGTCTACTAATACATTTTCTTTTTAAATTTTTAATTAATTTTAAAAATCACAAAGTAATAGGTTTCAATATGATATTTTCATATATATTTCATTTTGGTAGATCCTCTATCCCCAATCTCTTTCCCCATCATCCTGTCCCTAGTCCTGTTGGTCACCTTTCCCCCAGTACCTTCTTCATGTCACATGGGACTAATATATTTATAAAATCTTAAAAAAAAACATTTATTTATTGTTTATAGCTTGTGTGCATGAGTGTATTGCCTGTATGTATGTAAGTGTACTCATGTCATGCAATGCCCAAGGAGGTCAGAAGATGGCATTGGATCCCTTGGAACTGGAGTTACAGGTGGTTGTTAGCTGCCATGTGGGTGCTGGGAATCAAATCCAGGTTCTCTGCAAGAGCAGTCAATGCTCATAACTGCTGAGCCATTTCTCTAGCCCTGATTTATAAAATCTTTATAGAAGACTTTAGAACAAATTTTCTCCCTAATCAGAAATTTAAAATTGCATGTACTGTATAAATTATAATGAACTGTTTTCAATGATAGTGTTTCTTTCACTATAATATTTTTGTCTCTTGCACTCTGATTTTAGAGTTACCGTGCATGAAAGAAGACACATTAGGCACTAGCGTTCACTCCAGTCTTGAAGAGGCATGTGAGCTGAGAGTCAGAGAACAAGACCTACAGCAGGCGAGAAAATAAAATGACATTTCTAGGATTAGACATGCAAGTTCTGAAATCAGACAGGCCACAGTCATTTCAAATTAGAATTATGTAGGAAGATGCCAGGATAGGCAGTTGGCTTGGGCCAAAGGTTTCTTTGCACCTATGTCTGCAGGAAGCACATGTCTGCAGACATAGGTGTGGTCTCTGAGGTTGTTGCTGCGGAGAGTCACCAGAGCTGATGACAGTAAGGATGCTGTTCACCGTAGTGGTCATATTTCTAGTGCTCTTGTTTTACCCCCTGCCTGGAGGAGCCCTCTGCGAGGATATTGCTGGTACTCTCTCTAGGGTGTTAGGCTTAGAAAGACCAGTATGTGCCCTCAAAGGGAAAGTAAGAAAAGATTCAAAGATTAAACTCTGGGAACAAGAACTGCCAGTGGTTTGAGTCCCCTCCTCCTTCTCCTTCCTCTTCTTTCTTCCTCCTCCCATCTTCTCTTTCTCCCTCATTACCCACCCTCCTGCCTCCTACCTTCTCCTCTTCCTCATCTTTTCTTCCTCTTCTTCCTCCTCTTCCTTCTTTTTCTTTCTTCATGTAATCATCTCTTTTTTATTATTACTTTTAGACGGCATTTCAAAATTTTGAATGCTAACTTGGCCAAATAAGTTTGTTTTTATGTAATGTGTGGTAGTCAAATTTCCCAGTGCCTAGAAACTGTGTCATTTGGGCTGTTCATCTTTTTCTTTGAGATTTGGAATTTCTGAGAATTTCTCGATGGATGAAGCATCTCACTGTTTGATTTCCAGGAATTCGGGGTCCTAACTCTTCCATTCCTGCCCCAGCAAAGATTAGGAATAAGCAAAATACTGGAGAAAAAGACCTCCATGCAGCTACACTTGAAGATCCAATCCTGAAAGACAGCAGGAAAACAAATTTCTGTGCAAATCAAAAAGTAACAAATAAAAGGAAGCCCTTAGGATGAAATAATTCCTCAATCAAAAATCACTTGGGTTGAAATATGTACTGACACCTGTATTTGCAAAGCAGAAATATGAGACTGAAAAAGAATGAGAGTCCCTTTTCAACAAATAAATCCTAACTGCTGTTGGTAGCACTCAAAGGTTCTCCAAATGAGATTTTAAAATATATTCTGTAAGCATGGAAAAATGACAGATGTTTAGACTCTTCTACCTCTTTCCAGCCCTCTCCCTGGGATCATTTTTGCCTGGTCTTTTCAGCCACATGTGCAGCACGGATACATGGTGCTCAGGGGTGATCCCAAGCCATCAGTCAAGCACCATGCTGGTCCTTTGTGCCGAAAAAGTGTCCTTTTGCTAGAGGGAACTCCTCCTGAACAGTTCATAACTTAGGCAGGAAATAAACAGGAACCCCCCCCCCCAATATCTTTTGATGCCTAAAATTTAGAAACATCCCCAGCAGGGAGGAAAAAATACTGTGGTTTTTCTTTCTGCACATTTTGAAAAATACTTTCTTGTGAGAAGACACAAGTCCAACATGATCTTACTATGATCTTGCTGTGGCCAAAGTACACAAAGCTTTGAATGTATGTTTCAGGGTGGCTATTTGAGGCTGTTAGGGCTTCTGAAACCATTAGCTCTTTGAGCAGGTGGTACCCACCAACCAGTCTGGGGGACATGTTTCTCTGGTCTTTTAAGTTGGAGGTCAAACCTTTCTCAGAGTCTGCCACAGTAAGTGATTAACAAAACTAAGTTGTAGCTGGTGGACAGCTGGGTGCTTATTGGTCTAAGCCCTAGTGGTTTCGGCTTGTCTTTGATTGTAAGAGCTGACCTTGGTCTCTGTAATAGTTGGGAAATCTGTGGGGCTGGACAAACTGCAAATAGATTGCTCGCAGTTTCCTGTTTTCATTCAGATGTGTACAAATTACCTCAACATGCCCTCTTCCCCCCCTCCCCCCCAGAAAACACTAAGGTCTGAAAGAAACTCTTGTTATATTGTTGCCACTTAGGTTTCCCTGAGCCTGCATTATCTACTCACAGCCTTAATGACTTCCTGCTGAGAGAGGTTCTGTAGCAGTCTTGGCAGCAGAGCTAAGAATAGCATTAAATGCAAGGTTATCTAGGCATTACACTCACTGTAACATGCAATTAACTCTCCTCTTCCATTTTCATTACACAATTATTCATTAATGTCAATTTAATTTTATGCATTGTTCTACATGACCGAAGGCTGATTACGGGCCTTTTCACTCCAATATCCCAAGTTAACTGGTGCCAGCCGCACTCAGGGCTGCCTAATTGCAATTTAGCCCAGACAATTCCTCCCATTTTTGCCCTCTAGTAATGGAACAACAGATCATGGCCAGGTAAAGATTTTAAGGTGGAAATAAAGCCCAAGCTACAAAATGCCAAAGTTCAGAAAAGCCCTTTCTTTCTCTTCTCCTTTTACTTAGTGGAATAAAGTCTTGTTGGAAAAAACCAACAACAACAAGTTTTTCCTATTTTATTTATTTATTTAAAAACATGAGACTTTTTGTGAGCTGTAGCTTAGTTTTAGCATCACTACCAAAGTTACAATGTACCCTGGGTCTGAGGATCACACTGGAACTCCTTTACTTCAGCAATATCCTTAGAACTCAAAGCTGTCCTGTCTACAGCTTGGAAGTGAAAGGCACTTTGGACAGTTTGGGAACACTGGCCAAGGATACACACAGACTTCCTGGGTTTTCTTTTCATGGAGAAGTATTTATTTGTTGTTGCTCTTTTTGACTGTGAGCAGGATGTAGGTTCTGAAGTTCAACCTTCCTGGTGAGCTAGTGCTTTTTGAACAGCATACCTCAAGAGGGAGAAATGAAAAGGATCTAGCTTTACTTAGATTGCAATCTTGCTCCTGAACATTCAAATCAGTTCAGGAGATCACCACCTTAAAATCCTCATCAGAGATGCAGGCTCTGAGTCTGATTTGGGACCTCATCCATCGTTGGGTCCCAGGAATTCACATTATGCTTTTATCCTCACAAACAGCTCATCATTAGCTTTCCTAGTTTTACCACCATCAGTTGTCCAAAAATAAGATTTAAAGAGCTACTAAGGAGGAAGCTTGCCTGTTCTCTGCTCTGTCAGTAGTGACTTCTGAGTCTAGGGGAAAGTGTGTCTCTGGGATAATGAAAAAAAGTCAGGATATATGTGTGTCTTTTACCCCAGTGAGTTATGGGGTTCGTTTCAAAGCTGAGTTCAGAGCTAACTACTCATCCTTTGTAAGCTCCAAATAGTTGAAATAACAAGTAGGCAGATGCAGTAAGCCATGTATGATGCCCAGGGCTAAGCAGCTAGATTCCTGTTCTAAAGTGACAATTAAGCAAAAAAGGTACAAACATGCACTAGTACCACCTCCCTTCTTGCCACTGTGGGCAGAGCTGTGTCAGCATTTCCATTTGAAACTTCTCTTTTTCAGGGTCTTTTAAACTCAACCATAAAAATTAGTTCCAAGCAAAAACTTGGCATGTGAAGTTTCAGCCTGAGAATGAACTTTTTTTTCTTCACAAATTGTCAAAAGGGGGGGGGGCAGAATGAGTCCAGTGGCTATTTTTACCTTTTTTTTAAGGCACAAAATAGAAAACAGAAATGCACTGTACTGGTTGTACACTCTTTGGAACGTTTACAAAACCATTTATAGGCCATTTTAAGGCACGAGTGTTCTTGGATTACTGCAGGTTTCTCAAGCAATGCTTTTTACAAGGCTAGCATCTTCAGTGCTTGTGAGGCAACTTTTCAAAAATGTGCCCTGTGGAAGATCTTCTTTCCTCAGTCACACAGAACAGACCTGCCTTAGACACAAGTGTAATGGTTCTGATGCTTCCAACAGTGACTCGTACTCTAGTCACTCAAAAAATCCTTGCCCTGAAGTGCCTGTCAATATAAATTTGGTCTCTAGACCACAGAGACCGGGGGAAACTTCCACCCATGACTCCCGAGGCCACAGTGATGCCAACCTCTACTAATATGTAGGAAAACAGTTGGGCTCACGTGTGAATTTTCAAACTCTTTTGAAAGCAATGGGCCAAGATCCCACTGTATATAACTCTAGGGTAGAATTAAATAACTTTAAATAGCAACATTCAAAACTTAATTAACATGATTCAGGCAGAGTTGTGCAAGTTTGGTGACAGGAACCACCAGTGGTAATAGAATCACACTTGCGGCTAACTGTGACTCACCCCATTGTTCAAAACTATGGTTGAGGCCTGGGACAAACTTGCTAGGCTTGGACACCAGATGGGCTGTGACAACTTGATATAACCTGATGGGTTAGGGATAGTTGCAGTAATTACAGATGGATATCCCTCTAAATATCTGGGCTTATTATTTGTCAAAAACATAATGAAAGAGTTCAAGTTATTATTATTACTACTTTTTGTGCTCAGTATGCTTTGTTAAGTTATACTGAGACCATAACCACTAAACTTACCCTCCCATTTTGATTTTACACTTAATTTATTTGTTGCTAATAGCTAACTGCTGTCTAAAGCCTTTTTGATTCATGCTCTGCTTGCTTTCCTTCTGTGAGGTTTATGGTCAAGGGACCTAATTTGCTGGCTTCGTTATAAACTGCATTTTGGACAAAATATGAGCTAATGGGGTTGAATTTAGGCCCTCAACTTTGCCTCTGAAGTCAAACCATGGCTTTGTAACAAAGAGGTATTTAGCGGTGTCATTGGAGCATTTAGCTTGCTGAAGTTCACATATGATTAGAAGTTAAATATCTAAAAATCCATTTATTTGCTTAATAACACTGCCAAATTGAACCCGTCTGTGGTTGGTGCATTATAAAACCACTAAAGGACTCTTCTGAGGTACTGTGTATATGATTGCTAACTCCATAGACTTCAACCAATACCACTCAATCAAATCATCTTTCCCCAGGGACCATGCCCTTAAGCCAGCTCATATATGGGGGTATTCAATGTCCCCTGCTTTCCTCTGTAGTTGTGAGCATCGAGATGCATTTCATTTTGTGAGTGTGGGTGTGCTGTGTGCTCCCATTTTAAAACTACATTTTTTGTTTTTTTTTATAGTGATTTTATTGATGTTTTGTGTATTTCAGACATCATTTTCCAGTTCAATTTAGGCATATTCCCTTTTCCCTTCCCCCCACCCCACCCCAGATCATGCATTCTGCCATAACTGTCCTGCTTCTTTCTCTCAGTCTTTTTTCATGTTTAGGAATTCACATTTTCCTCCTTTAATTTTATATTACTCTAAAATATGGGTACATACGTTCCACCCATATACAGTAATTACAGAGTCTGAAAGTAAATGGTGGGTCAATTCTAGAGCCTGTTGAGAGATTTACACTGTGTATTTGTCAGGGTTCTCTAAAGAAACAGAAGCAACAGGACAGATATATAGCTATATACAAATTATTGATTTGCTCATGTAACAGAGTTCAAGGACTCCAACAGTAGCTGTGCCACACTGGAGAGGCTGAGAATCCAGGGAGCTGCTCAGTCCACAAGGCTGGATGTTTCAGTAGTCCCAATCTGGTGCTGAAGGCCTGATGGATTCCAGGAGATCTGCTGATCTCAGTACACGCTGGGATCCATAGGGTTGATCACAGCAGCAAGACAAACTGGCCAGTGAGAGAGAGGCAAGCTGCAGGAAAAAAAGGACCAGCTCCCTCTGCCGTGGCCTTTTATACTGCCTGCAGGCAGAAGGTAATGCCCACATTTGGGATGGGCCATTCGGGTTGAGGTGGTCCAATCCGAAGATCCTTTTTCTCTTATTTGTTCCTTAGTCCAGTCAAGTTGACACCCAGGATTAACCATCACAAGTCCACCCCTTGTCAACTTAACACCCAATAAATAGCCTCTCCTTATGTTATGCTTAAATGTCAATTGCAAACAATGGCAAAGTCATAATTCCACCTAACATGTTATAAGTGTGTCATGTGCAATAGCAAAGCATTGTATCTTAGAGTAGGTGGTAATGTCCTTGAGGAACACTTAGTCCTTCAGTATCTAATAGCCTAAATATGACAACACTTAACACTTATCTCAGTTGCACATTCAAAAGGGAACAACACAAGTATCCACTTAATATACAAATATATATATATATATACATATATAAACAAGTACATTCTTAACCAAATAGGACGAAAGTTAATATCTATTATAATCCACCTTTCTGCAACTGGTCCCGTGGCTTCAGCTGATATTTATGACTACCTTCTTCTACTACCCATTCTGTATTTCCTCCACCATCAGCAAGCACCTCTGCAGGTCTTGGCTCTTTCCCTGGAGGAGTAACCCATACCTTCATCCCTGAAGGGTCTAGGCTTTGTTGTCCTGTTCTGGTTTGGTTTTGTTTGGAGTTTCCCCATTGTGACCTTAATCATAGACATGGGTAGCACCAGAAATGTCCACACAGCATCTCCTGCCTTCCAGACATATCTTCCTTGCCCCCATTGTGGAGAAAAGTCCAATTTCCTCCTGGTAGTTCTGGATCAACGCTCCTCCTACTACTGTCCTTATTTCCTTCCTTAGCCGTTGGCTTATGGGCAGTAGAAGCCCAAAGTGGCCAGGGGGAAGTCTTAGCTTCTAGGTTCAATGGAATGTTTGGTTTGCTATGTCTCCTGGCAAAAGCAGCCACCCCCCTTTGGAGCCAAAACTTCTAGACCAGCAGAACACAAGGTCTGGGTACTGGAAGCAAAAATTTTCCTACTGGTAACTAGGGCGTGATAGTGAGTGGAAATCATTCCCACTTCCACCCCTGGTTCCTGGACCCATGAATGCTGGCTATAGGAGAAACTGTACCATATAGTGGGTGCTGCTTCAAAGCATATACTACCTGCTAGAGAACCTTGCCGCCAGCCCTCCAGGGTATTGCACCTAATTGGGCTGTAACTGTGTCTTCAAGAGGCCATTCCATTGTTTTATCAAGCCAGCTGCTTCTGGGTGGTGGGGAACATGGAAAGACCAGTGGATACCATGACCATGGGCCCACTGTCACACTTCTTTGGCTGTGAAGTGAGTTCCTTGGTCATAAACAATGCTGTGAGGAATACCGCGATGGTGGATAAGGCATTCTGTAAGTCCCTGGATGGTAGTTTTGGCAGAAGCATTACATGCAGTAAAGGCAAATCCATAATCAGAATAAAGTATCTATTCCTGTAAAGGACAAAAGCTGTCCCCTCCAGATGGGAAGTGGTCCAAGTAGTTAACCTGCCACCAGGTTGTTGGCTGGTCACCCCCGGGGAATAGCACCATATCGGGGGGCTCAATGTTGGTCTGCTGTTGGCAAATCTGGCACTACTGCAGCAGCTGTAGCCAGATCAGCCTTGGTGAGTGAGAGTCCAGTGCAATCATGCATACTCCATCTCTGCCACCATGACCACTTTGTTCATGGGCCCATTGAGCAACAAGGGATAGCTGGAGAAAGAGGCTGACTATCCACAGAACGAGTCATCCGATCTACTTGATTATTAAACTCATCCTCTGCTGAGATCACCTTTTGATGAGCATTTACATGAGACACAAGTATCTTCACATCCTTTGACCATTCAGAGAGTTCTATCCACATACTTCTTCCCCAAATGTCTTTCTCACCAATTTTCCAGTCATGCTTCTTCCAAGTCCCGGACCATCCAGCCAAACCATTGGCTACAGCCCATGAATTAGTATATAATTGAACCTCTGGCCATTTCTCCTTCCAGGCAAAATGCACAACCATGTGCACTGCCCAAAGTTCTGCCCACTGTGAAGACTTTCCTTCACCAGTGTCCTTTAGGGTTGTTTCTGAAATAGGCTGTAATGCTACAGCTGTCCACCTCTGGGTGATGCCTGCATAGCATGCAGAAGCATCAGTAAACCAGGCCCTAGTCTTTTCTTCCTCAGTCAACTGATCATAGGGCAAACCCCATGAAGCCATAGGTGCATGCTTAAGCACAGGAGGCATTGTAACAGGGGTGGGAAGCATAGGCATTTGGGCAACTTCTTCATGTAGCTTGCTCGTGCCCTCAGGGCCTGCCGGGGCCCTGTCACGTATATACCACTTCCATTTGATAATGAACTGTTGCTGTGCACGTCCTACTTTATGGTCTGGTGGGTCAGATAACACCCAGCTCATGATGGGCAGCTCAGGTCGCATGGTGATTTGGTGGCCCATTATCAAATGTTCAGTTTCCACTAAGGCCCAATAGCAGGCTAAGAGCTGTCTTTCAAAAGGAGAATAGTTGTTTGCAGATGAAGGTAGAGCCTTACTCCAAAATCCCAAGGGCTTCCTCTGTGATTCCCCTATAGGAGCCTGCCACAGACTCTAGACGGCATCTCTATCTGCCACTGATACCTCAAGCACCATTGGGTCTGCTGGATCATATGGCCCTAGGGGCAGAACAGCCTGCACTGCAGCCTGGACCTGTTGAAGAGCCTTTTCCTGTTCCAAGCCCCACTCAAAGTTTGCTGCCTTCCAAGTCACCTGATATATGGGTCGTAGTAACACACCCAGTTGAGGAATGTGCTGCCTCCAGAATCCAAAAAGGCCCACCAAATGTTGTGCTTCTTTCTTGGTGGAGGGAGGGGCCAGGTGCAACAACTTATTCTTTACCTTAGAAGGAATGTCTCTGCATGCTCCACACCACTGAACTCCTAGAAATTTCACCGAGGTAGATGGCCCTTGAATTTTAGTTGGATTTATTTCCCATCCTCTCATGCGCATATGCTTTACCAACAAGTCTAGACTAGGTGCTACTTCCTGTTCACTGGGTCCAATCAGCATAATATCATCAATATAGTGGACCAGTGTGATATTTCGTGGAAGAGTCAGGCAATCAAGATCCCTTCTAAGTAAGTTATGGCACAAGGCTGGAGAGTTAATATACCCTTGAGGTAAGACAGTAAAGGTTTACCGTTGGCCTTGCCAGCTGAAAGAAAATTGCTTCTCTTGGTCCTTATGAACCAGTATTGAGAAGAAAGCATTGGCCAGATCAATAGCTGCATACCAGGTACCAGGAGACATATTAATCTGCTCGAGTAAGGACACAACATCTGGTACAGTGGCTGCAATTGGTGTCACTACTTGGTTGAGTTTTTGATAGTCAACTGTCATTCTCCGAGATCCATCTGTCTTTTGCACAGGCCAAATTGGAGAGTTAAATGGAGATGTTAAGGTAGGAAGCTTCTTTTGCCACAAGCAGGTACAGTGTGATCCTGCTAAGGGAAGGGGAGCATAGTGCCTGCCTTGCAGACACTGTGGGGAACTGACCCCTCTGTGCAGAGGTCAGTCAGTTACTTCCGTAACCCGACCTGAGAGGTACTTCCAACTCGGGCCCTTTGCCTGGGACCACGGAACATTTCCCCATCTTGGCTGTGCTTTTCCCACCTGCCCAAAGACTGCTGGCCCATGGAGAGGCATTTCAGGTTGATGGCTGATTGCCTATCTTCAGCCTATGCCCACTCACAATTCACTTCACAGATGGTGACCTGATAGGTCTCCTTCTGGCCCCACTTCACCCACACCAGCTATCCAGGTTATCGGTCTAAAGGACCGCTGTCTAACCCACTGGTCACTCGAATGAAATTCAGGCCTACTTCACCTTGTATGCGTGCAAAAAATAATGGCTGGACATTTTGTAAGGATGGTGTATTAGTTAGGGTTCTCTAAAGAAACAGAAGCAACAGGACGAATATATAGCTATATACAATTTATTGATTTGCTCACATAACAGAGTTCAAGGAGTCCAACAGTAGCTGTGCCACACTGGAGAGGCTGAGAATCCAGGGAACTGCTCAGTCCACAAGGCTGGATGTTTCAGTAGTCCCAATCTGGTGCTGAAGGCCTGATGGATTCCAGGAGATCTGCTGGTCTCAGTACATGCTGGGATCCGTAGGGTTGATCACAGCAGCAAGACAAACTCACCAGTGAGAGAGAGGCAAGCCACAGGAAAAAAGGGACCAGCTCCCTCTGCCATGGCCTTTTATACTGCCTGCTGACAGAAGGTAATGCCCACATTTGGGGTGGTCCCTCCGGGTTGAGGTGGTCCAATCCGAAGATCCTTTTTCTCTTATTTGTTCCTTAGTCCAGTCAAGTTGACACCCAGGATTAACCATCACACACTGTAATAACAGTTGCTTTCAGATAAACAGACATATAACAATAATGTTGTTCAGCTTGCCTTTCAATTGGGGATTTGGTGTTAGCATCCACAAATGAGGAAAACCATTCCCTGTTTGTTTTTCTTGGACTGTGTTACTTCACTTAGAATAATGGCTATGAGTTCCATCCATTTACCTGCAAAGTTCATGATGTCATCTTTCTTTACCATTGAATAGTACTCCATTGTGTATATGTACCACATTTTTGTCATCCACTCATTTGTTGAGGGGCATTTGGGTTGGTTCCAGCTCTTTGCTATTGTGAAGAGAGCTGCAATAAACATGGATGTGCATGTATCTTTGCAGTAGGATGAGTCTTTGGGGTATATACCCAGGAGTGGTATGACTGGATCAGGCAGTTGGCTCATTTTGAGTCTTTTAAGGGAGGAAGGATAATATCTTCAGCAAATGGTGCTGGCAAAACTAGATCATCATTTGTAGAAGAACAAAATTAAACCCCTACCTCTCACCGTCTACAAAATCAACTCCAAGTAGATCAAAGATCTCAACATGAAACCCGAACCCCCAAAGGTGATAGAAGAAAAAGTTGGCAACAACATATAAGACATAGGCATAGGAAAAGACTTTCTATATCAGACAGCAGCTGCACAGGAAATAAGGTCAACAGTCAACAAATGGGACCTCATCAAACTCAAAAGCTTCTGTGCATTGAAAGAAACAATCAAAGAAGTGAAGAGAAAACCCACAGAGTGGGAAGAAGTCTTCACCAATGATACATCTGACAGAGCATTAATGTCAAGAATATATAGACTACTCAAAAAATGAAGAAAACAAATGACTCACTCAAAAGATGGAGTAAAGTGCTGAGCAGAGACTTTACCAGTGAGGAATTAAAGATGGCTGAGAAACATCTTAAAGAGTGTTCAACATCATTAATAATTGAGGAAATGCAAATTAAAACCACTCTCAGATATCATCTCACTCTGATAGGACTGGCTAAGATTAAGAAAACAAAAGACACCAAATACTGGAGGGGTTGTGGGAAAAGGAGAATACTAATTCACTGCTGGTGGGAATGTAAACTTGTACAACCATTATGGAAAGCAGTGTGGAGAACACTTAAAACCACATTCTTAGATGTGTGTGTGTGTGTGTGTGTGTGTGTGTCTGTGTGTCCAATCAGCATGAGTGTCCCATACATTGAGTGCTTCTTACATGCAATGGTTAAGAGTGATTGGATGTGTAAAGATATCTGGAAAAACACACCTAAACTTCTTCCACTTCCTTACTCAGCAAGCGTGGTCAGAGTTCTGAGTTGTGGATGGTGAACTGGAGGCATTGAGAGAGACTAGTCTTAATAAAGTTTACACACTGTTAGGAGCAGGGCAGAAATCATACTGAGGCCCACCAACAAGCTTGACTTTATACCCCAGACTCTTCTACCTTTCTGTATGTGTGCTGTGACTACCAGAGTCCTGGTCCTTGAGGAAATTATGAGCTGGTTTAACTGATGAGCTTTACTGTACACACCAGATGCAGTTATAATAAAGGGCACTCTGTGACTATGGATCACAGGTTTGCCTGAGATAAAGGTATCATGTGCCAGTGTGCTAACCTGGAAGACTTCCTGGAAGAGGTGTGATGATTTTTGAGATTTGCAGAATGCAAATCTTTGGACTGCCAGCAAAGAGGTGGGAGTCATTTCTGTTTTGAGGGAGATGAATCATGCTCATTGCCAGGTAAGACAGGTAAAGCTGAGAAAGGGAATGGTAGATGTTGTCTGGGTAAATGGAGGGCTTGAAAACTAGCCGAGAAATAGAAACGGATCTCAAAGAAGAGCCATGATTATTCCGTCAAGCCTTTGACTTTGGAGATTATGTTCATCAAGTTTGTTGGACAGTCTAGACATGAAGGTATTCAGAAGGGGCTTGACCTTTCACCTGGGAACCAGCTTGTAGCATGCCCTTCTCTTTGTAACTATGATTCTTTCTGAGGTTTTTTGCAGGGGGGAATCAGCTTTGTCTTGAGAACTCCAGAGTATATATCTCAGGAGGGCACCACAGTGATTGTCTGTCTTTATCAGGGACTGGTGCCCAAGTCTGCACAGAAGGCAATCCTACACACCCTCAACTACCACATGGGGGTATCTTGAAGGAAGAACTCAGGAGAAAGCTTAGTTGGTGGAGTGCTGGCTTCATAAACATGAGGCCCTGAGTTCAATCCTCAGCACCCACATAAAAAGCTGGGCTTGGAGGTGCTTGTCTGGGAGGCCAAGGCAAAGGAGGGAATCTTTGGTACTTAATACCCAGCCATCTTAGCTGAAGTGGCCAGCTTCAGGTTCAGTGGGAGACTGTCTCAAAACTCAGGTAGAAAGTGATTGAGGGCACCCTATGTGGACCTCTGACCTTCACATGCACAAATACACATGTGCACCCTCATACCTACTTATATGTACACAAAGCAAAAGAACAAAAAGTGTTGCAATCCAGAGAATCCAGCTAAATCCAGTGATTATTCTTCTATCTTCCCCAAAGAGCATTCGGTTCTCTTTATCCAGTCTCTTAGTATCTCTCATAAAATAGGATCCAGAAGGTAGTGTGTTCTGAAAATCTAAATTGACATCCAGCTATTAATGAGGTAGCACATCATAAAACAGTCATCAGGACAAACTGGGTAAAACCACATTCTCAGTAAGGATATCCACATTTGGAATACACTTGGAATACTCATATTTTGCCGAGTTCTCTTTGCCAAGCATTGCAGATTCTCAAAAGGAATTCTTCTTCCTCCAAGGGAAACAAGTGATCCCGGTCTAGGAAGATAGGTGACCCCTGACATGGGTAGGAGTGAGGAGGGTCTCAGGGCAGTTCTTTAGACTTTTAGAGGATATGTTCTCAAAGTATCATATCAAAATGTTAGCACATGTGAGAATGTCGTACATTTTCCATGTGCTTAGAAGGCTAGAATTGAGTCCTGGGAGCCAGGTCCTCTTCCCTAAGACCTACCTCTGCTGGTCTCCTGGGGCACAGGCAGAAGCCTTGAGCCAAGAGAAGGTCTCTGATTGGCCAATGGCAGAAGCAGACATTCCACTTGCATTCCAGTGCTTCCTCTAGCTCAGAGTGCTCTTTCCTAATATATCTTTGAGGCTGTGCAGATTATTAAGCCTAATTAGACAGAGTTCTCCTCAGTAAGGATAATTAGCAGAGAGGTATCAGCTTTGAGTCAGAGATCCTAGGCTTCCATCCAAACGCTCACTATCTGAAAGACCTAGAATAAATCATCTAACTTTTCAGATTCTCAATTTCCTCATCTTTAAAGTGTGTATAATAATAGTACTTTGTGACCTGGGCTGTTAAGAGTCTCAAACAAGACACCATGTGGGAATTTTCTTAAATGGACTATAAAACACTCTGCAAATGTAGCTGTAAATAAAGATGAAAATATGATTTTTAAAATGTGATAATGTTTGTATTGACATAGTTTATATCGTGTATAATATCTCTCCTCCCACTACCCCCTAAATGCAAAACAAACAAGAAATTGGTTTTAGAATAGACTTCATTCCTGCCAATTTTTTATTCTAAATTGAGTGCTATTGGAAGGTTACAAGGCACAAGAAATGGCACACTCTAAATCATTCCTCTTAAAAATACATCAACATGTTCACAGTGGCTGTTTCAAGGTGGGAAGAATGTGGGAAATCCTTTCAATTCTTCCTCCTATTTTCTCAATTATTGATCTGTATTAGTATAATCATTAAGCAAAAAGCACTTAAAAATAAATCTTGTAGTTCATTTGTACAGGTCTCTTTCCAATAGCAATAATAATTGCTACAATTACAAACTGCTTACTATATGTCACATGATTTTAAGCATTGCTTTTTTGTGTGTGTGCGTGCACATGCACCCATGAGTATGTATGTGCGTATGTATGCATGCAAGTGTGTGCATGTAACTGTGTTTGACTATAAATAAGTATGTGCATATGTGTGAATGTAAGTGTGTGTATTATGCGCATGTAACTGTGTGACACTATGAGTATGTGCACGTAAGGTTATGTGGAGGGCAAAGGACAACCTTGAGTATTGTTCCTCAGGTGCTGTCCACATTTTTTTAAAGATAGGTCCTCTCACCTGCTTGATACTCATCATTTAGATCATTTAGACTGTCTGCTGTCTGTCCAGGAGCCTTGGGACTTACCCATCTCCACATCCCCACTGCTGGAAATAAAAGCACAGTACCAAGCCCATTTTATTTTATTTATTTTTGGTCTTTTTTTTGCCCCAGCTGGCTTGGAACTTGCTATGTAGACCAGGCTGTCCTCCATCTCACAAAGATCTGCCTTCCTCTGCCTCTGGAGTGCTGGGATTAAAGTCCTATACAACCATACCCAGCCATACCAGGATTTTTACTTGGGTTATAGGGGTCAAATTCAGTTCTTACTGTACTTTACTGAGTTCTGCACCAGCCCCAATTAACATAATTTGCTTCCTAATTTTAAAAATATCTGTGTTAGTTCTTACTGCTGCTTTTATGGATAAAGACCCAAGGCTGTCTGAGAGTGGATTACTTCCCTGAGATCACAGGGCCAAATCATAGTCTTTCTAGTTCCAGGGTCTTTCTTTTCTTCTGTGTCATGCTGTGCACTGCTCTGACACTGGGATGTGCTGTTTAATCCCTCTGCTCCTTCGTGGCTCCCCCACTATGAGATATTGTGTTCCTGCATCCTTGCATGGTGGTAGTGGTGGTAGGTAGGGGCCTGGCCTCTCTTTAGCGAGGAGAGCCACAGGCTCCAGATCTGAGAGACCACTGCAAAATGTGGGATGACTTCACACAGGTTTCTTGCCCTCTCTGGAGCCTGTGGGTTTTCCATCAATAAAATAAAGGCCAGGGATTAAGTAAATGGGTTTCAAACTAGCTTGAGCTGCAGCCATAACTCATCTTTTAAAAAGTAACTGTAATTGGCGGGGCCGTGTTTTGGGGGCTTCTTGGACTTCAAGAACTAAAAATGGTGATTGTAGCTTCAGCCCCCACCTGTGGATGTGAGATCCCCAGCCCCTCCTAGGGGCCCTGTCTTCCTTGGCTGTGGTAAAGACTTGACTTTTCTGCCCTTTATTGATTCAGCCATTGCATTTAGCTTTGTTTTAATTCTCACCCCACCAACAACCACAAAAGGAAAACATGCATGTGTTTTGTGTGTGTGTACTGAAGTAGTTCCTGAGTCCCAAATATCTGGGGAATATGGTGGGGGTTACAAACAAACAATAACAGGGTCCTGATAAATGCTGCTGAAGGGTTATTTTGTCCCTCTAAAAAACCTGGGCTTCGGACTCTGGTCTTTGTCCCTTGTTTCTTCTCTTCTTTTTCTCCTTTTTCTCTGTTCTTTCCATTTCTGATCATCTTAAATATTTTTGTTTCTATTCCTAAATAAAATTCTCATCTTGAGGAATTTATCATCTAGGTGTTGATGATGTTTTTGTTTTTAAATCAACATCATTTGGAACTTCAGTGCACAGAGATGGTAAAGAGTGATGCTCTGTGGTTGAAACTGCCTAGGACAACGCTTATTGCCCTTCTGCCGTTTTGAGTCATGGTCTTACCAGTAGCTCAGATTGTCTGGGAACTCAGAATGTAGCCCTAGGCAGACTTCAAACTTGAATCCTCTTGACTCAGTATCCCAAGTGCAGAGATTACAGGTGTGGGCCACCAAGCGTGACTCAATGCCTTCCTGTCTGAAGCATTTTCAGAGAAATCAAACTGGAAAATCAATGGATTGCATTATCTTTCCAGGGGAAATCTCCCAGGAACTGCTCTTCTCCTGGCTCTTTTCAAAGACAGTTGGTCACTTTCTCCTTGGAGACCGTGGTCCCTGTAGATCTCAACACAGCATCTAAAGCATGTTCACTTGTCTCTGCACAGACACCTATCTCACGACCTAGACCGAGAAGAGAGAAGGCATGCACCAGTTGCTTGCAAAGCAGGTGTGTTGTAACTGTTGTGGATGCGAGTGGATGATTGTGTGACTTCTCAGTTACCTCCTGTTCTACATGTGAAATGGTCACATGTAGTTTTTCATGCATGTGGGAAGAAAGGGCTCTGCTCCATTGCTTCATCTGTAAACTTTTTGTCATCATGTTGTCAGCGCAGTTGGCCATTTTGTTTAGATCATTTTGTGAAAGACCATGTTTGGATTAGTGTTGGGCATAAGTAAATGGCAATTCTTTATCCGCTCTGAATGCTCAAATGGCTCACTGAGGTATCCGCGCAGCTGTTGTAAGCCGTGTAATGGCATTAGGCACTGAGTTGGAGAGGAGTCTGGTGCCAGGCATTCCTGGCAGTGGCTATTGTTCTAGGGATTCTCTTGGTGAGGCAGCTGCCATTAGTGCATGAGCAGAGCAAAGCCCTTCACCAGGCCCCTCACTGGACTGGAACCTTTGGTTTTTGTACAAGGAAAGGGAAAGGAGATGAATTGAGCCAGGAATGATCACCTCCAAATTCCATTTCAACAACTTGGATTGAATATTCAGAAACCAAGTTGGTGTGATGTATAGACATGTAACTTGCATGCTGTGTAGAGTCCCTCACCAGCCCCATTTTCTTACTGGTTACATAATGAAAACCAAAGAGAACTTATTACAGTCCTCTTACTGGTTCTTATAGATTTAATGCTATTTTGCTTTCATATTCCAATTTGGTGTGTGCGTATGTGTGTGTGTGTGTGTGTGTGTGTGTGTGTGTGTGTGTGTGTCTGCAGATCATGGACACTTCACATTAGTCATTGACAGAATTCTTTTTGACCAATCCTTATTGACCAATGAGGAAAATTACTGTGATTATATTTAGGGTAAATTACCAAGTTCTTTCAACTCATTAATAGAAACCTTTCACAGTTTCTAATCCCTTGCTCATAGTTAGGGCTGGGGATGCAGCTCTGGGGCAGAGCTTTTGTCTAGCATGTGAAAGGCCCTGAGTTTACTCTCTAGAAATACACACACACACACACACACACACACACACACACACACACATACAAACATACATCATACACCATACACCGGGGGGGGGGGGAGCAAAAATCAGCCACCTATACTGATAGCCTTTCTTTGTCCACCGTGTGTGTGTGTGTGTGTGTGTGTGTGTGTGTGTGTGTAAAACAAAGCCCAGATAACCCATTTCTGAAGAAGCACAGGATAATTTTAGGATGGCCATTCAAAGGAAATTTGATCACTAAATTACAGACTAAATGTATGAGTTACTTTTCTTGTTACTGAGATCAAATACCTGATAATAGCCACTTGAGGAAAGATGTGTTTAATTTGGTTCATAGTTTGAGGATATCGTCCGTCATGGTAAAGCCATGACAACAGGTAGCATGTTCACATCTGACAGGATCAGATGAGTGCTCAGCAGACTATCTTCTTTTCCCATTTTTATTCAGCCCAAGACCCCAGCCCATGTGGTAGTGCCACACACATTTAGGGTGAGTTTTTCCTCTTCATTTAAACCTTTCTGGAAATGTTCTCAAAGATGTACCTAGAGGTGTGTCTCCTAGGTGATTCAAAATCCAGTCAAGATGCTGGTGAACACTAACTAGAACTGTTTGATTAGCTATCAATCATTTGATGTCATACCCTGAAATGTGAAGATGGAGATGCAGCTTGAATACTGCTTACCCATTAAGGACCACAGCCTGCTCCAATTATTTATACTGCTAACAGTTTTCAACAGAGCTGGATCCACATACATGCTTGGGAAACTCAAGCCTGCAAATTCTTCACCATAAGGCAAGAGCACTGGGCAAAATCATATTATTTGTAAAAGATATCCCATTACAAAGACCATCAGTCAGACATTCTGTTATATATTGATTTTTCCCATTCACAGACATTTCTTAAGAACTTTCCTTAGGATTTTAGAGTGTCCATAAATAGCACTACTCTTTCCTGCCTTGTGTTTAGAGCCGCTTCAAAGATAGATACAGGGTCAGAGATATGCAGATCAATGTGTCACCTTTACTACTGATAAAGCTGCTTGGAGAAATGACCATATAGGCACTCTAACACAGTAAAAACTCTCCCAGTTAAGTTTATTTCCCAGCTTTCTCACCAACCTTTCATCACAATGGAGAGAGAATGAAGATTATAATGGCAGCCTGATTCTTTCCTGGGTGTTTCATGTTCCTTCTGCCAAGTTTGCCGATGAATGAAGTTTGTCTTCCTGCAAGGATCCACAAGAAAGGAGAGTGGGGGACAGGAGCCCATGAAAAGCCAGAGATGCTCAGGAACGTTTTCCTCAAGGAACGGGAGAAGACGGGGTGAGGGTCGTTTCCCGTATTAGACTGTACGCGAGAGATCAGAGCAACGCAAGAGTGAAAGCCAGAGAGCAGAACAGACGCCTTTAAACCTTTTCCAAATGTAGCCAATGCTAAGGGGAGCGACTATACCTCGGATATAGAAGCAGAGCATTTGGAGCGAGTGTACTTGCCAGGGGGAAAGGGCGGACATTATTGGCTGTGATGTCATTTGACCCACGAAGTGTCACAATTTACCTTCCACTAAGTCACATTCCAACTGCAGTTTACACGTATCCACACACATGAATGGTTCATAAGCAGTGGCATCCTACAAAAACTCCAGGTTCAGTGACCAGGGTGGTTTCAAAGCAATTCCCCAAATGGCAACTTCTCCAGCGGTGATGACGCCAGCACGTTCGCACGCTGGATGCTAACGGGGCATTGTCTGGCTGTCATTACTGCTATCCCGATTATTATTCTGCTGTATTCCTTGGACACTGCACTTTTCCCTTAATAATCTGGAACCTTTCTGCCCCACACTTTGGTCTGCCTTTTATTGGTCTCGATACAAGAAGGCAAACCAAAGGGAACCCCTGAAAATAGAGTGCCAGTCCATGCTCTTCTGAAAGTCCAAGTGTGGTGGCTTGAAAAAGAATGTTCCGTTATCGGCTCCAGGCATTTGGACGCTTGTCTCCTGTTTGTGGTGCTGTTTGGGGAAGGTCATGGAACCTTTAGAAGGTGTGGCCATGCTGGAGGAAGCACGTCACCGGGGGTGGGCTTTCAGAGGTCAAAACCATGCCCACTTTCAATCTCTCTCTCTCTCTGTGTTTCCTGAACCTGCTTGAAGATGTGACTACCCACCTTTCTGCTCTTTCCTGCCTCACCATCACGATGAACCCTTACCCTAAGTAAACTCTTCTTTCTTTTTAAAAAACTGTTTAATTTTAATTTTATGTGTATGAGTGCATTGCCTGCATGTATGTGAGTGCACCCATGTTATGCAATGCCCTTGGAGGTCAGAAGTGGGGGTTGGATCTCCTGAAATAGGAGTTGCGCAGAGTCGGGTATTATTAGCCACCATGTGCATACTGAGAATTGAACCCTGGTTCTTTGTAAGAGCAGCCAGCGCTCTTTACGAAGCCATCTCTCTAGCTCATAAACTCTTCTTTCTGTAAGTTGCCTTGTTCCTGGTGTTTTATTACAGCAAGAGAAAAGTAACCAATACACTGAGACGTCATATTCTCATGCGAAGAGCTTAGAATTTGATGTCTGGGGATTTGGAGTCAAATCCTAGCTCTGCTGTCAAATTGGCTCTGTGACTTGGAGCATGACTTTAAACCTCTCTGATATTCCGCATAATGAAGAGTTTAATAAGAATAGTGATATTACAGCCAGGCATGGTGGCGCACGCCTTTAATCCTAGCACTTGGGAGGCAGAGGCGGGCGGATCTTTGTGAGTTCAAGGCCAGCCTGGTCTACAGACAGAGTGAGTTCCAGGACAGCATGGGGTATAGGGAGACCCTGTCTTGAAAAGACAAAAAAAAAAACAAAAAAAAAAAGAATAGTTACATAGAATTAAACTAAAGATAAAATTACATCACACATGTGGAAATATTCTGGGAAAAATCATCATCAACATTAGTTCTTCTCTCATGAGACCGTAGTGTTGTGACAAGGTAAAGAAGTAGCTAAAACCCTGTGAACATCTGATTTTTCCTTTCCCCACTGTCCTGCCTCCCCCAAGACTTTTATTACATGCCGGTGTGAAACTCCAGGAGACACATGTGCCTAGTGGCAAGAAGAGCACTGAAGCTCTGTGAAATGCAGTGATAATGTTGAACTAAGTAGATTCGGTAGCTAAAAGATCACATGGAGTACACTGCCCTGTCTGCCAGAACACTGCTGCTCATGGATACATTTGCTGCAGGCTAGCTCTGAGATTGCTTTTTTTTTTTTTTTTGTCCATTATGGATTGTTTAAAAAAAAATAAAGGTTGGAGAAATGAATTTGGTAAAGTGCTTGTTACCTATGCATGAATATCTTGAGTTTGATACCCAGAACCTACATGACAAAGCTGGGCACAGTGGCATGCACTTGTAAACAATCCCGTCACCGGGGAAGTAGAAATAGGCAGATTTCCTGGTGGCACCTTGGACAATGCTTACTTGGAAAGTTCCAGGTAAGGAATGAGAGACCCTCTCTCCATGAACAAGGTGGATAAGTTCTGATGAGTGTCATCCAAGGTTGACCCCTGGCCTCCAAGTGCATGCCCACAAAAATAAACACATGCCTGCTGTGCTGGATAGCTTTAGTGTCAACTTGACACACTTGGGTTGAGGGAGCTTCAATTGGGGAATTGGCTCCATTGGACTGGCCTGTGGCCACGTCTGTGGAGTATTGTCTTGATTGTTGAGTGATGTGAGGGCCCAGCCCACTGTGGGTGGTGCCACCCCTGGGCAGGTTGTCGTGTATGGTATAAGAAAGCAGGCCAGGGGAGCAAGCCAGTAAGAAGCATTCCTCCATGGCCTGTGCCTCAGCTCCTGCCTCCAGGTTCCTGCCCTGAGTTCCTGCCTTGGGCTCCCTAAGTGATGAACTGTGACCCAGGAGATGTGAGCTGAATAAACCCTTTCCTCCCCAAGTTGGTGTTGGTCAGAGTGTTTTGTCACAGCAATCAAAGAGAAAACTAGAACACCTTTACACACATGAACACATAACAAACACAATTAAAGGAAAAGAAAGCCAAAACTGATATGTGAAAAGTCAAGGGCAAGCAGTATCTTATTTCTTGGATCAAAACAAGTCTTCCCTGAGCCCAAGGCATGTAACAGTAACAGAAGAAAGCACTTTTCTTTAGATCTACTTCCATCTACTCCCCCATTTCCAAACACAAACTATCAAATGACAAGGTAAGTCTCCTGATTGTGAGTGTAGATAAGGAGGACTTTTTTAAAAAATCAAAGGAATCAGTTAAAAATGATGAAAGTTCAACAGAATAAGGGCATTTCAAACAGCCGTGCATACTTCCTTACACATTTCTTAACATTACAGTTTTAGATGGAAGCCACTTCAAAGATCAGCTGGTCAGTTATAGTCTCTGTAACAAACACGTCTTAAGTACCTTTTATGTGTCAGCCTTGGAGACACGAAAATGAAAAGTACAGGATCTTCTCTCAAGGGATCTTCTCTCAAGGGAAGCTCACACAAGGCTCACACTGATATGGGATTGTGGCTTTTTTGATGGGTGAAATGAGGAGGGAAGGTCTAAGATTTACAGTGTTGGTGAATACTGTGAAGCCATAAGGTAAAATCTGGTCTACAGATTACTGTGCAGGTCCCATCAAATCAGCTCAGAGGCCAGTGACAGGGGCCCCTGTTGGGATGAAGGAGAAATGCCAAGCCCACAGGTGGGAGACTGGGATTTCTAGAAATATCTCTAGCTAATTTTGTAAACTTTTCTGAGATCCAGTTTGGATAATTTTTTAAATTACATTTATCTGCATGTAAACCTTTAATTTCAGTACTCTGGAGTCAAAGTTAGGTGGATATCTGTGAGTTTGAGATTAGCTTGATCTACGCAGCATGTTCCAGGCTAACCAGGGTTACCTAGTGAAATCTTGTCTCAAAAAAATTACATGTTTCAGTTCACTTTTATTTATTTATAAATTTTATTGACATAAATAATTGCACATATTTATGGGGGACGGTGTGATAGTTCAGTACAAGTATGCAATGTATGGTGAGCAAAGCAGTAAACAGCATGTCATCCTCATCATTTCTTTATATTTAGGAACTTTGAACTCTTGAGAGTCAGCTTTTTCAACAGATCAATTGTGATGAAAATACCAGTATTTCAGGGGTCTTGAAGAGATGGATATGACATGTATTTGCCCTGAAAAATATGAGTTCTTCTCTTTGCTCAGTTGATAGTAAAAATCTGAACAAAAGAATAGTGATGGGAAGGAGAGGACACTATGAAGCTGTTACCTAATGGGTGACTGGGATTTGATTGGAGGAGGACTTTGTAGTTGATGGCCCTGGGGAGGGAAGGGATAATGAAGCTGTTAACTGAGGAATGAACCACAGGAGGAAGGAGATTAATTAATTGTATTTTAGATAAATTGAACTTGGGGAGTCTATAGAACATTTGGGTTGAAATGTCCTGCTGGCTTCTACATCAGTACGTGAGGAGATGGGATGGGAGGAGTCTAGAGTGTCATTATCTTAGAGGGGACAGGGAAGTCAGGAGAGCGGGCTCTGATTTTTTTTTTTTTTTTTTTTTTTTTGAGACACCAAGCATTTTGAAAGAAATCAAGACCAAGGAAGGTTAAGGAAGGAATAAGGAGAGGAGGAACTATGATGAGCCACCTGGGAAGGGCGGGGAGGAGCCAGAGGAGGAGGCACCAGACAGTGGGAGAGGGCCATTTCCAAAAGAAGTTGTTAAGGTAGTGATATTAAGTAGAAGGCAAACCAAGAAGCAAAACCTGGGTTTTTATAACCTGAACTTGACCACTGAACTTTAGGCAAGTAGTTGATGAGAGAACTACCCTCATGCACACAGACTTAACAAAACTCAGTTTTACTGACATCTTCACTCACTCTTCAGCCCATATACCCTTTCCTAACTCTCAGCGATGACTTCAACCCATCCAGGAGACAGTCATAACAATGAATTGTCCATTTGCGTTTAGGGTGAGGTATGCTTAGAAAATATGCTGTGAGATAAACCTGATTTTCTTGTAGAGAGAATGATAGAGAAGAGGATCTTGTGTTCGACACAGGCCCTTTTTCCAACTTTTTATAGGCATGAACACAAACTCCACATTGAATTAATTAATTATAAATGATAACCATGTATAATATAAAGCCTCTTCAAGTATACATAATTAAACAGGGTAATACAAAAACCAGTTGCATAAATGATATTTAATATGAAAGAATAGCATAAATATTAAATAAAGTTATTGTTTTATTTCCTGACATTCTTTCTCATTGGCTTATGATGGGAATTTTAGCGACAGAGAATGAGAAGGAATATTTTAGGAAGCGTTTATGAAATGTCTAAAAAGTCTTTGGAGGTTGTTGATGCTGCTTAATACCTTTATGAGGAATTGATGACTTCCTTTGCAAGTGCTGGAGAGGTTGTGGGGAAGGGGAACCCTCATCCTATGCTGGGTGGGAATGTAAACTGTACACCACTATGGAAGCAGTGTGGAGAACCCTTAGAAGACTCAAAATGAGCCTTCCATTGACCCAGTCATACCACTCCTGGGTATATACCACAAGAACACAACTTACTGCAAAGATACTGCACAGCTATGTTATTGCAGCTCTGTTCACAATAGCAAAAGAGCTGGAACCAGCCCAGTGCCTTCACTGACGAGTGGATAGAGAAAATGTGGTACATATATTCACACTGGAATACTATGCAGCAGTAAAGAGGGCCAACATCATGAAATTTGCAGGTAATGGATGGAGCTGGAAGACATTATGTTAAGTGGAAGTAACACAGTCCCAGAAAAACAAAAACAAAATGGTGTCATCCTATGTGTGGCATGCTAGTACCACACAACCCAGTATAATTTCTCATGGGAGAGGGAGGTCATAGTAAAAGAACAACGAAGATCTGCATCAGAAATGGACTGAAATGGTGAAGTTGGAAAGGGGGGATGGGTGGAGAGGG
The DNA here is from genome assembly GCA_009823505.1 of Rhizomys pruinosus. NCBI lineage: Eukaryota > Metazoa > Chordata > Mammalia > Rodentia > Spalacidae > Rhizomys > Rhizomys pruinosus. The sequence goes on from VZQC01004822.1 coordinate 3,276,183, forward strand.
ACACGGGTGTATATTCGATTAGGCATAACTAATGACGTGAGCTCAGCAAGTACCCAGTTTCGCCCTAGACACTGTCTACAGGGGACACATGGTGTTTTGGACTTAGTAAAAGTAAAAGTAGGGCTGGAGATGGCCTGCGGTTAAAAAAGCGTCGACGCTCTACAGAGCCCCGGGTTCGATCCCCAGCACCCATATGGCGCCGAGAACACGTTGAAACTCCAATTCCAGGAGAAACTCCCTTCCAGGGGGAATCGAGGACCCTCTTCTGACCTCCCGCGGCATTGCACGACACGGGTGCACAAACCTGCATGAGACAGTACCTTGATACACATCACAGAAATAAATAAAAAAAATAAATAAAAAAAAAGTAAAAGTAACATGTTGTATATTAAACAACATTGGTTTACAGAATCTGATAAAAATGGTAATGCATCTGAATTAAATGGAGATATAATTCGCTGTTGCCCACATTTGCTTTACATAAAATCTGTAGAGCAAGAACTTTGGGATTGACACATACAAATGTTCTCTATAATTTCTCTGTTGTACAGTATCACCTTGTAGCATTCTCTTTAAGATGATTTAACGTAAAAATTAAGTTTGCTTCCCAAGTTAATCATATATAGTCACCCAAAACAACATGGGTGAATTTGATGAAATCTGTGCCTTGACTCCACCCTATAGTCATGTATAATACAACTGTCTTCTGGAGACTCATACGCTAAAAAAAAGGGGGGGGATACAGAAAGACATGAAACCTTTTCATCAAACCCTTGCAATTCAAATCTTAAAACTAACTATGGGAAAAGATTTGTTTGTTCCAACAGGACAAAACGTCACCAACTTAACGGCTGTCTTCTTTTTCTTATAATGGCTTCCCAGATAAGAACTGGAGCCCAAGATATTGCCTTTCCTGCTTGCATGAAATCTTTTCATGGTCCTAGCTTACCACCATCTAAACCAGGATTAGAGCCTTAAGTATTCTGTAGCTGATTGGGGAACATAAAACACATTTAAATGTTAATTTTCATTTTTTTGAGACAGGGTCTCCATGTAGCTCTGGCTGGCCTGGAACTTCCTATATAGTCCAGGATGGTCTTGATTTCACAGAGATCCACCTGCCTCTACCTCCCAAGTGCTGGGATTTAAGGCATGCACCATCACACATGGCTTTTTCTTATCTTACAGCTTTATACAATGTCAGAAAACTTTCAAACTTTTCCATGAGTTTAGTTTGGTGAATTTTAGAAATTGCTATTGGTTTTACCCCTTGATGGAAACTTTGGTGGAGCTAGACTATATATGGTTCTATACAAATGAGTCCGGCATTTTAATAAACACTGAGAACTTTTCACTTGCAATAGCAGACATTTATTTGTGCATGGCTTTGCAATTTGAAAAAGAAAACTTCTGTGTATTAACTCACTGTGGTCTGGTGGTTTGATGCTCTCATTATAATATAATGACAGGGCATAGTATGATCTTGAAAGCTGTAGGTAAAGATTAAGGATCAGTGAAGCTGATGTTTTTTTCTGTGTGACATAGTTAACAGAGAGCAGAATGAGGGGCATGCCAGGTCTTAGGTCTCTGGAGGGATTGATCTTCCGAGGAAGTTGTCCTCCCTAAGGAACAGTCTACTCTTCCTTTGGGAAGATGTGCACTTACTCAAATGTTCTTAGAGTTGTGAAAAGTATTTTAGAAAACTTGCTTTCACCTATGTTTACAGTGTTGCCTCAGACATATTAGAAATGTGGTTCCGGGGCCATCTACCTTCCCTGAGCTCTATCAGCTTTCTAGTGAAACCTGAGGATTAGTGCAGGTAATTTCTATTGCAGACATTGGGAGAAATCTGTATGGATGGTGAGATGCAGAGGACAGCAACGTCCTGTGGAACCTGTTACGCTGATGCCAGAGTTACTCGGGACATCTGCTTGTCACTTTCCTTCTCTCTCTAACAGTTCATTTACCAGGGTAGAGTGAGCTGGCTACACTACCAGAAGTCTGTCTCTCCCTATCCTTCTCTCATGAGAGCAGAGAAATGCACTGCAGATATTTTCATGAAAATGATTATAAACATGCTTCCATATTTTGGATTTTATAAAAGTATGCTTTATTTCTTTGAAATTTTTATTTGTGTGGAATTCCTCATTCCTTTTCAATATCAATAAAGAGTTTGGACACTGGCTTAAAATGGCATCCAGACTATGAGGGATGTCATTTATACTGATGACAAGGAGAAATGGAAGGAAAGGAATGTTTATGACAAACTTGAGTGAATCACCAAGTGTGAGGGTTTGATCTCCTCTTCAATATCTCTCTAAGCCATATATTATCTTAGCCAAAGGAAATGGTGCTGTTAGACTTTCTCTGTATTTTCAACGTATTGCATGAGTTTTGAGTAATTCTATTCAGGTTGGTGTGATGAATCTGTTTTCAGGAGCAGTCCATGTTCTCCTTGACCAAAGTTAAGCAGTTTTTACAATCACCAGGCCAAGAGCATGTCAGAATATTCAGGAGGGAATAAAAGAGAACATAAAGTTAAGCAACATTTGACATTCTACATTGAGCTTCTACTAAAGAAGGGAAAGGTGAGTATGATCTATGTTTGTTTGTACATAAGGAGACTGTCAACTCAAAGTGTTGAAGGTGTCTTCACTCCCAAGGTGTGTGTGTGTGTGTGTGTGTGTGTGTGTGTGTTTGTGTACAGGAGAGAGTCTTCCATGATGGGTTTTGGCCAGAGCTAATGACAGTGACCATATTAGTGGTTTCAAACACCAACTTAGCAGAGTAGTCATCTTGCTTTTAGAACCTTCTCCTATGGTCACAGATGATACTATAAGTCAGAGATGGGGCTTGAACCCTGGTACTCAGGGGAGACAGATCTAAACTGTTTGTGTGCAATGTTCTGTGGATCTAGAGAAAGGAAAGCTTGTCGGGTGTGGTGGTGCACTCCTTTAATCCTAGCACTTGGGAGGCAGAGACAGGTGGATCTTTGTGCATTCAAGGCCAACCTGGTCTACATAGTGAGTTCCAGGACAGCTGGGGCTACAGGAAGACCCTGTGTCAAAAATATTAAAAAAAAAAAATCACATCATTGTGAGCAGACCAGGGCTTGGGAGTGCATGGGCTAACATTTCAGCCAGCATGCTTCAGAGTCACAAGTAAAGATCACACAGCCTCTCTGTTTACGCCCAGAGAGTTGGAATGACGTATGGTGGTGCACAGGTCTGGGATTCGCCAGCAGGAAGGGATGTTACACAACGTATGTATGGGCTGCTCGTCCTAAACCTATATAACCTGCCTATAGCAATTGAAGTGTCAAGTGTGTGATGCCTTCCATGGGGTGTTCTTCCACTCTGGACCAGGGCTCATAGAACCCTGGTCTAAGCCCTGTTAGAGAGGGGAAGGGGGATTGGAAGCAAGCCCAATGGAACAGGAGAGAGAAAGAGAGAAAGAGAGAGAGAGAGAATAAAGAAGAGACAGACTCAGAGATGAGACTGGGAGCAATTCCACAAGGGAATAACTCAGTTTATTGTTGAAATCCAGGGTTTTTATACAGGACCTTGTGAGGGTTGGGACATACAGAATTGTGGGATGGGACATGCGGGATTTCATGCCATATACTCCATCCAGATCACTACAAGAATATGACATTGCTTTGCCCAAAGCATCAAAGACAATTAGCGCCAGGCAGGTTTTCAAAGACAAGCAGGAGACCAACAAGAGTCCAGGCTGGAGGTTGCTTGCTGACTCCCTAAATGCTTCTGCCAAACGTAATCTCTACACTTGCCTGTTGCTTAGAATAAATGGAATTTTTACAAGTTATACCACTTGACAAGATCTCTGGGTTTTATTGCATGCATGTTTTTCTTAGCCAGATAGATCGTGTGGCTATTAATCTTACAGCTAACTTTTCAGCTTGTCCCGTTGTGGGAATTAGGAGTTGAATTAGCTGATTGGTTGGTCTCAGAGGCCAGCAGTCCCCTGCTGCAGGTTTGGCTGTGGACTTACCAGTTCTACAGCTGTGGGTTTAGCTACTTAGCAATCAACCTCATGGCTGCATGTGGGCTGTGGGAACATTATTTCCACGACCCGGCCATGGGAGCCAACAGGTTCCCTACCATGTGTTGGCCATGGACTTACCAATTACATGGCTGAGTGTTTAGCTCAGAGGTCATCAATTCCACAGATGAGTGTGTGGCTATGAGACCATCAGTCTCACAGCTGTGTGATGCCTCAGGGCCATCAGCCCCAGCATGTGTGGGGCCATGAGATCATCAGTCTCACAGCTGGCTGGGGGCCAGCACCCTCCTCAACAGCAGGAACCACATATCATAATCAAATTTATTATTTCATATAATTACGTATGACCATAATTTTCTTATGTCGTTTAAAACTCCCTATAATGTCATGTTTTTATGTTTCCATGTGTGAAAATCTAATGAATTTCCATGTAGAGAGCCCTGAAGTAATTATATTGTCTTCGTGGGTTACTTGTCTCAAAACAGTTTTAAGCTGTGGATACTTAAGTTTTCCTTCTTCATTTTTGTGCACAAGTATTATAAGTTTAAATTTTATTCTGGTATGCCTAATCAAAGTATAAATATTTTAATGGTAAATTCAAAGGCCTTATAAACTGGGTTCCTTAAACATCTATTATTCCACAAAACTTCTAAGTACTACTTGACTATACAAAACAGTATCTAAGCTGGTTATCTAAAAAACTTATTTGTTAACTGCCTGTGAAATTGACTTTACACTCCAAAGTGACTGTTTTAAGGTATTTCCTTAGTTTTCTTTTTTTACTTTAAAGGTATTCTGATTTCAGTTTCCTTTCAATTTGATTTTTATTGCATTCAGACCCCTGAAAATATGATTCTGTCCCTTCCTTGTTAAAGATTTGCTAACAGATATTTTCCTTTTCTTTTACTTAAATGGGCTCCTGGAGAAAGCCATGTGACAGCTGCTTATGTCCCTCTGGCCAGAGACCAATTTTTAAAATCCCTAGACTTTTCCATATTCTGGCATTTGGGTCAGACACAGTAGCACATAACTTCTCCAGGGGTAGCTTGTAAAAACTGATCCCCAATAGGCCCTTAAGACAATCTCTTCCTCCAACAAAATAGCTTAGAACTAGTCAACTACAATGTGTTCAAAATAACTAGCTTTTTTTTGCTTTTTTTTTTGCTTTTTTTCTTTATTTGTTTATTTTTAAGGGATTCTACAATATAAGAGCACAGTTGTTTTCAGACCACAATGACATTTCTCAGTTTGCCATGCTAGTATCCACGGATGAGGGATACCTTTCGTCATTTGTTTTTCTGGGACTGTGTTACTTCACTTATCATATCTTCCAGTTGCATCCATTTACCTGCAAAGTTCATGATGTCATCTTTCTTTACTACTGCATAGAACTCCATTGTGTAGATGTACCACATTTTATCTATCCACTTGTCAGTTGAGGTTTGGGTCCAGCTCCTTGCTATTGTGAAGAGAGTTGCAATAAACATGGCTGTGCATGTATCTCTGCAGTAAGATGAGCCTTGTGGGTACATACCCAGGAGTGGTATGGCTGGGTCAGATGGCAAGTTCATTCCAAGTCTTCCAAGGGTTCTCCATACTGCTTTCCATAGTGGCTGTACAAGTTTACATTCCCACCAGCAGTGGATGAGTGTTCCCCTTTCCCAACAACCTCTCCAGCACTTGGTATCATTTGTTTTCTTGATCCTAGCCNAAAAAAAAAAAAAAAAAAAAGAAAAAAAGAAAAGAAAGGAAAGCTTTACCCTCTGAAGACCTTAGACTTTTGTCCTGATGACCTCCCTGAAGTTCCGGTAGTACTCTTGGGTACTTAAGGGATTTTTAGTCATTTTTCAAGTTTCAGCTCTAACAAACCCTGTGGCATTGCTTGTAGCTACTATAGTGGTATAAATTCAGGATTCCTCAGCCAAGGATCACATGTATTTCTAAGCTCAAATATTCTTATTTTCTTATAATGAAAATAAGGGCCTCATGATATATCTGGTAATCAAAATGTTCTTATAGAGAATGCATTCAAGCTAAGGTGATAGATGAGGATCAGAGAGTGGATTGGGTCAATTGCCAAGTGCTTCTGCTATCACTGGGTTTGTATCAAATTTGTGTAAACATGCTTCAGTGTTTCACAGTGGCTAGGATCTCCCAACTGTAGGCAGATGATTGTGAAGTTATGTCACTACTGATAAATGTCATGAGGATGAGAAGAGAGTGATGGATACAACTGGAGGCCCACATGGAAGTGACTGATATTCCCCATGGTGGCTGAATGATGGTTCCTGAAAACCATCAGCTTCTCATCTTGGTACTCAGAGACAGTTACTATACATGGCAAAAGTGCAATTAATTTAAAGATCTTGGGATAAGTAGGCTATAGCAGATAATACAGGTTGGCCCTAAATGTAGTCACAGAAGGTCTCTTGACACACACAATGTCATCTTCAGAGGGAGATTTGACACACAGAAGAGGAGGCGATGTGAAGAAGGAGAAGGGAGAGAGTTGTGCTAGCCTTGGAGGCTAGAGCCATCAGTCAGGAGCTGCAAGAGACCAGGACTGAATTCTCCCCTAGTCTCTAGAGACAGAGCACACTTTTGACAAAAAATTGTTTTCCATCCATTAAGACTAATTTTGTGCTTCTGGTCTCCAAAACTGTGAGGCTATATTTTAAAAATATTTTATTTATTATTTTTATTTTATGTGTATGAGTGTTATGCCCTTGTGTATATAAGTGTACCCATGTTGTGCTGTTGCCCATGAAGGTCAGGAGAGGGTGTCATATCCCTTGGAACTAGAATTACAGATGGTTGCTAGCTGCCATGTGGCTGCTGGGAATTGAACCTGGGTCCTTTGCAAGAGCAACCAGTGCTCGTTACCACTGAGCCATCTCTCTAGCCCCTAATATTTGTTATTTTAAGTTACCATATTTGTGGCTTATTATTACAGGAGCAACCCAACATTGCTTAACATACTTATGTGAGATCTCAGATTCCAGTCATTCTTTCTGGATGACCTGGTTTTGTTTGGTTGTTTGTTTTCTTTTTTTTTCAGTGATTCCTTCGGCATTATCTAACTTCTGTAAGCCTCAATTTCTTCATGTGTCATGTGGATTATAACACATGTCTAATCAAAGTGATTATAATAATTATCTTTAAAAATATCAAAATGCCTTACAGATCACTCACATATAGTTGGTGCTCAATAAATGAATGTTTATTTTTTTACACTGCTATTCTCTGAGATTCCCTTTATAACTTTCCAGGAGATATGAATTTACATTTATATTAAAGTCCATCTCTAGCGCAGAAAGAGTTGATCAATCAAATCTCAATTTCTTCTCATCTAAAAGATTTTTTTCCAGGCCATTTGTATTCACCGATGTCACAATGAGGATGCGTTTAGTGCCTGAGAGTGTGAGAAATCTAAACATATACCAGCCAGTCCTGGGAGCTGAATATTTTTACTTTCTCAAAGACTGGGATGTTTGAACCTAGTGTCTTCAGTCAATTCAATGATGATTTGCTTGGTGGATGCTTAAAAATTTGTTGAGTATGCCTATTGGTACTTGGTAAAAAGTCTTTTTCTGAAAGGGGGTAATTGTAAGAAAGCACTAAAAAAAGCTAACAAATGAAACTCCCATAAAATCCTAAGGGGGAACACTTTGAAACAAAGCAATTACTAATAATATTTGATAATTTAATTTCATCAAAACCTAACCTGGAAAGAAAATAGGCAAGTTCTTTACAAAGTACTGTATTAGTTGCTCTTATCATTGTTGTGACTAAATACCTGACAGGAAGCAACTAGGGAGGAGGGGTTTAATTTGGCTCACATTGAAGAGATACAGTCCATCAAGGCAGCAAAGGCAAGGGGACAGGACAAGACCAGACCGTGGCTGTTCACGCTGGCTCTGCCATCAGGAAGCTACTTCTGCTACCTTTGCTTTCTCCTTTTATTCTGTTATGTACTACAGCCCATGAGGTGGTACCATCGACATTAAGGGTTGGTTTTCAATGCTCAACTAAACCTTTCCAGAAAAAAATAAAAACCTCATAAATACAGAGAATGGTATGTTTCTATGGTGATTCTCAATCCAGTCAGGATGCAAAAGAAGATTAACTATCACAAGTATCCAGCATGGGTTAAGAAGTCTGGAGAACAATAGCTAGCAGATGACAAGGAAGGACAGTAATGAATATTTGAGTGTTTCCAGTGGATACCAGGCATAGTTACACACCCAGGAGTATTCATCTACCTAGCTAGAAGCAGACCTACTCTCTCTAACAGTTTAGAGGGTCCTGTTATAGCTCTGCTCATGTGAATACAAGTAGATTTCCTATATATACATAGTCTTATGTCTTGTATTATATGTATTTAAAATACATTATTCTTTCAGGTCATGTAATTGTGTGGTCTCTGTCAAAGTGCATAAGCACTCTGAGTATCTAAGTGTCCATGGCTCCACTGACAGGCCTTCTGATGTTAAGATCACAAAATGTAAGCACTGCAAGGCCCTCAGGAATGATCTAGTACCTAAAAGGTATTATCTAGTAGTTTATAGAGGAAACAGGTGTCCAGCCCTATCAACCATAGTTGTTACTGAGTGGGGCAAGGCTAGACCCCAAGAGTAACATTTTCACCTAGAACTTTCTGTCCTATCACAAGATAGTATCAATTCATTGTGGTTAACTCATTTCTTGACTTCAGTTTTAGCCTTTTCAAACTGAAACTCAAAGGTAAAAAGGTTCAGAAGTGCTACAGGGCTCCTGAGGTGAAAACTGAAAAATCAAGACAGCTAGGAATGAAGCATGATCATGAGAATATCACAGCCCTCAGTTCACTTGTAATTTCTCTGCCTGGGAGACAAGGATCACAGCTGCCTGTTTGCGACTCCCATAGCAGCAGTGCGACTAAGCCATGTTACAGTTACACATAAATAGAGGATCAGCCTGACTCCTAGTGCTAGTTTAATGGCCAAGAGTGGATCCCAGACTCTGACAGTTTGTTACTTCAGATCTCTCACGGAACTGTGTTCCCAAGCAAGGACTCTCATACTTTTATGCAAATAGCCTCTCCAGGATGATTTGGGGAACTACAAGGTATGACCCCTCCACATCTTATTATAGAATCTTGCTCTTTGATCGATAGGTCTAAAAGATCTCATATGTAGAAACGTCAAGCATATTGTTCAATTATTATTACTGCTTCCAATGAGAATATGAATATGAATATGCTGCTTTCAGCACTTTGATTTGCTAATTCAAGCATGTCCACATTCATTTACTATCTAGGGTGGAGGGCAAAGTGGAATCCCTAGAGATTAATGGCAGATGCCCAGGTCACAAGAGGACCATGTGACTCCTAGAGCTTGTTTACATTATAAGCAGTAGCTTTTTGGTGCGAGCTTAAGTAAAAGTCATTAGTTTATATTCTACCCACATTATAAGTCATTCCTACATGTAGTAGTTATTACAGTTATCATTATCTAAAGTAGTATTTCTGCTCTAGGGTGTGATGATTAAAGGTACAAATAGACTCTGGAGCTATACTGTCTGGGTTCAAATCCTGGCTTACAACCTGTATGCTCAGTTTACTTAGTTTCTCTTTGGCTCAGTTCCCTCATCTGTAAATAGGAGCACTACTGGAAGTGACCTCAAATGTAAGATAACTGAGGGATGCGTGTGGTGTGGAACACATAGGAAGCACTGACTGCTCCCTGGCCCTCCCATCTCATCTCCTTCACCACTCTATAGCTTATCTCTTGCTCCTTCCCCTGCTGTATCTCCCACAGTCACTTTTACTATTTATATTTCTCACCACATGTCCCTGACATGTCCATCTCTTTATCTAGAATACCACACTCTTCCTTTCCCTATCACCAGCCATCAATATAAGAAAAATATCAGACATGGAAAAGGGCTGGGAACAGGAAAGAGGCTCTTAATCTTTTTCTGTGGAAGAGGTAACCAAATGCAAGAGGCAAGGATTCAGCTGCAGATAGCCAGACTCCCATTCATTAGCTTTCAGGACCCTGTAGGTATGGCTACTTGGTTCACTATAGCTCCTGGGGTTAGTGACAACCACGATGAGGTGAGTGACACCACGACCATTAACCCATCATTCCAGCACACCTAGGGGGCGCCCCAGTTGGGGGTCTCATGTCCCCTGACACCCTAGGTGGTAAGATAACCTTCATCTGCTTCTCCACTGAGCTGGCTCTGTACTCTCATCCATGATGGGCTGTGCACACCAGTGACAGAGGGTTTAAAGATTTTGTATTTTTTTCCCACTGACAATCATTTGAGCGCTGTGGTTTGTGGTGTCCTGAATTAGTTTCCCGTATTTGTCAATACCTAGCCTAGCATCTGCCATATACCCTTAAAACTTTTAGTCCTTGCTTTCCTGGACATAAAACCTTTCCAGTTTTCTTGTTAAACTTTTCGGAATCCTCTTATTTTTCTTTCCTGGATCCTTTTTCGTGGACGAATCATTCTGTGGTATTTAGGTTCATTTTTCTTTCTTCTTTTCTTCATAGATACCTGGGTCCCATGATTTTACCTACCCCCTACAACAGGTGTATTCATGATGTATTTCATCCATTCCTTCACCCAACGGTTGGCCATTATTTGGAAGGATCATATGAACCTCAAAGTAAATCTACCTCTCCAATGCATTCCACCTTGCCATTTACAAGTGCTCTTCAAAATTTCATTCTGGATAACTATCTCAGATGAAAAACTCCAACTTCCTCATCCTTATTTCTGTCACAGCTAAGCAATATTTAAATGCTGAAAACACAGAATTTGCATTTTGCACTTTTGATCCATTTTAGTTCGGTCTTCACAGTCTCCATTTTGGCCTACAGGAACTGCTTTCTAACTTCATCACCTTGACATATTAGGAACCAGTCCTAATGTCTTTCATTACTGGTACCTGATTTGAGATTTCTTACATAAAACAACACCTCCTTCACTCACAGCCCACAATATTATGATGTGTGTTTCTCATTAATTAATTAATAAGCAATTTCTGGGAAGATATTTTGAACTATGTAAATATCTCTTTTCTTCATCAATTTTTTACTAAGTAGTTGTATTAACCATTCATATTTTTCATATTACAATTATAATCAAAATGATTATGTTCTAACAATATTATTCCCCATACATTTTAATTCATCCTTTGCTTTAATTAATTCAGTAATATATCTATTAATATAGACTCCTGGATTCTTATTTTGTTCAAAGAAGTATAATCATTTACTGTCATTTATTTTGAGAATTCAGTTGTCCAAGATTTGACCCACAAGCCCTGCTTCCTGAGCTTATGATATGTCTTCATTGCTTTTTGAGCATGTCATATATTTTTGGCACCAGAACGTTTTTTGTCACCATTTTTGATGACTAATTTGCACGGCTGTAAAATTATAGGTTAGTAGTTCTTTACTTTGTGTTCTTTAAAGATGTAATTCAATTGTCTTCCACTATTTATTATTTTGTTGATAAATGAACCTCAAGATTTAATGGGGCTGTTTTGATAGAAAGGTATCTGTCTGGTTGTTTGCTTTTTAATATTTCACAATTTAAAAAATTTCATTTATCCTGGGTAGGTTTTTTTTTTAAATTTAAGGAAGCTGTCGTTTGATATCTCTCAATTTTGGAAATTCTTATCTGTGTCTCTTTTTTGTGGTGTGTGCGTGTATGTGTGCATGTGTGTGTGCATGCGTGCGTGTGTGTGTGTGTGTGTGTGTGTGTGTGTGTGTGTGTAGGCCAGAGATCTAGGACAGTATCTTCCTCTATCATTCTATCATTCTTCACTTTATTATTTTGAGATGGGGTCTCCCACTGCACCTGGAGCTCTTTGATTAGGTAGACTGGCCGGCCAGCAGGCCTCATTCTTAGGATTACAAGTATCTATTACTTTGACTGGCTTTTTTTTTTTATTGATGCTTTGTGTATTTCATACATCATTTTCCAATTCAGTTCAGGCATATTTCCCTTTCGCTTTCCCCCACCCCACCCCACCCCATCCCAGATCATGCATTCTGCCATAACTGTCCTGCATCTTTCTCTCAGTTTTTTTTTTCATTTTTTAACAATAAGTGATAATTTATGAGTACAAGCATCCTTCATGAGTCCTAACGAAACTTACCTTCTAGGTGCCGCAAAGGTTTTGACTGGTTTTTAATATGAGTAGTAGAGATCCAAGCTCGGGTCCTCATGCCTGTATGACACACCTTTATCAACTGAGCCATGTCCCCAGCCCGGTTCCATAAATCTTTTATTCCTCTTTCTGATGTCCTATTTCTCTCCCTCTATAGTTCAATTTGATCACTTTAAGCTGATCTGTTTTTCTAGTTTATAAACCATATTTAAAATTTTTTCTAATACAGTAATTCCTATTGGATTCTTAAGTGAACCCTTTTAGTTATTAATATTAGTTATCAGTTAACTTAAACTTATCCATTTTCCAGTTCTAAAAGGTTGGTTTGACTTTTCAATACAGATCATATGTGCGTACTGAAAATATCACCTTTTGGAACACAGTCATTTTAATGTCCAACATCTCTATAATCTGTAGAGCTACTTCTACTGGACTTTAGCCATTGTTCTCTAAAAGAAATATGCCTGATAATTTTTAGTTAAATTATGGATATTGTTCTTTAACTGCATTAAAATGATAGGTTCTGGATGATGTTTTTCTTATAAGAGCTTGAAGATCACATTTGACAGAAGAGAGTATAAAAAGATATTTAGGACTGTCCTATTTCATTTTTCTTTTTCTCTAAGGATGCCTCAACCAAGAATCTGAAATGTTTAAAGAGGATATTCCATGTGGGCAGCCTCGAATTTCTGCTTCTGTCACTTCATAGTACAAGGTTTTTAAAATCCTCTGCTCTGTCCAATGGCCTCCAGAACAAGAGTTGATAAGTTTATGTTCATTAAAATTTACCCCATCCAAAAAAAATTACCCCATCCATAGCACCCTACTATAGAAGCACAAAAGCACCAAAATTTTCTGTTTGTAACTGATCTTTAAAAATACAGTATTAAGCCGGACATAGTGGCTCACACCTTTAATCCCAGCACTTGGGAGGCAGAGTCAGGTGGATCTCTGTGAGTTCAAGGCCAGCCTGGTCTACATAGTGAGCTCCAGGCCAGCTGGGACTAAAGGGAGACCCTGTATCAAAAGAGATATCATAGCCTGGCATTGTGGCTCATACCTTTAATCCCAGCATTAGGGAGGTGGAGGCAGGCTGCTCTTTGTGAATTCAAGGCCAGCCTGGTCTACATAGTGAGTTCCAGGCCAGCTGGGGCTGCAGGAAAACCCTGTCTCAAAAAAATAAAAATATAATAATAATAATAATAATAATAAAAGTAAACACAGTATTATGCTTAGAGAATATTAGCTTGGAACAGGTGAAGTTATCATTTTTGTAAGGCAAATATAGCTTAGTTTAACCATTGGCACTTGAAAAAAACCTTTATAATTCCATTTCAAGATATTGATATTTTAGAAACTATACTGTGGTTATTTTCATAGTTTATCAGTATGCTTTAAAAGGAATATGTTCATGTATGTGTTGAAAGTAGTCTAGTTTCTCTGTATCTCTCACTGGGTTTCTGGCCTCATCCTTGAATTGGCCAGGAGGTGGGTCATTCATTCCAGATTATGGTGCACTGTTTGTTTCTTTTTTAAAAAAGATACATCTATCCTAGAAGTCTCTTTTAGTTATTTTCTCATTGCAGTGGAAAAATACCAGTAAAAAAACACCTTAAGTAAGGGTTTATTTTGGCTCACTGTATGAGTGTGCAGTCCATCATGGCAAAGAATGTGAGATGGTGAGAGCAACTTTCGATTTGAAGGAGGCAGCTGCTCATCATGCACCCACAGTCAACAAGATGACCGAAATGACTGCTGATTCTTAGGTCTCCTGTCTCTTCTTTTGTAATTCAGTTTAGAACCCCAGCAAAGGGGATGACATTGTCCACATTCAGGGTGGGTCTTCTTTCTTCAGCTAAACCTCTCTGGAAATGTCTTCACAGATATAACTAGAGGTTTGCCTCTTAGGTGATTCCAAATGCAATTACACTGATGACGAAGTGTGGTCACCAAGAGCTCACTGTACTTTCTTACTGTACAGAAGCCAAAAAGAATCTTCTGTCATTGGGTGCTCAGGTAATCCTTCACTTTCCTCTTTATGTAAAAGTACTGTTGAGATGGAAAGTGACCAAAATCAAGAATTTCCATTGCTAAAGATGTTAACAAGCTCCTATCCCTAACTGAGGAGTTATGGAAAATTGATGGCTTTTGGCAGGGAGTAGAATCAGTTTTCTTTAAAGGTGGGGCTCCTGTTAGGTCAACACATTTCAATGGATGGCCCCCTACCCAGCAGTATATGAACAGCACAAATTGGCGTTGATAAGTTAGTAAATGAAAAGAGAAAAAGAGGCATTAGGTATGAATATCACAAAATATACAAGATTCCCAAAGAAAAACATATATAAAAGAATTCCCATGTCCATATTGGGTCTTGATGCAGAAGGAAAATGATAAATCAATTGTGATGACTTCCAGCCTAATAAAATCTAGAATCAAGTAGGAGATTCACTTCTGGGCATGTCTGTGAGTAATTTTTGAGATTGAGTTAATTGAGGTAGTTAATTGGGTGGGACTATTCCAGGGGTTGGGTGCTCATGGTGAATAAAATGAGAAGCTGAGCACCAATACTCACCTCTTTGCTTCTTTTCTGGGAATTCAATGTCAGTTGCCACTTGTTCCTGCTACCATGCTTACCTTGATGTGATTGACTATATACCTTGTGCCCAAATCAATCCTCCCTCTCTTAAGTTGTTCTCAGCTACTTGGTCACAGCAACTGGACAAATAATATATAAAACTGGTATCAGAAGTGGGGATGTTGCTGTGGAAAGCTTGACTCTGTGGTTCATAAGCTTTTAGAACAGTTTTTTCAGGGAAATATGAAAGAGTCTTCACCTTCAAGCTAAAGAAGTTTCTAGAATGCTGAGAGCACAGCTTACTAGAACATTCTGGTAGTAGCTTGGAAGACCAAAAGGTCATGAGAAATGCAAATAGTGGAAGCTTGGCTCATGAAGCTTCAGAGGAGTATAGGACACAAACAGTTCCTGCATGTTGGGCCATTTCAATTATATCATGACAAAGAATATGAGTTTACTTTGTTCATGTCCTGAGAACTTGATTAAGGCTGAATAAAAAAAACATGGATGAATTTATTTGGTGGAGAGAATTTCAAGACAGAATAGCATTTAGTTTGTGGTGTGGTTGTTCTTTACTACTCTTATTCAGATCTCTAGTGAGAGAGAGCAGAAAAATATAAAAAATTTGCAGTTGTCATAAAAAATGACTGTGAGCAAGTTCAAAGTTGTCAGAGGAGAGTGTGCTGAGAAGGCAGCAACTTTAAAAAGACACTTTGGACCTGGGTTCCAGAGACCATCTTGGCCTGGGCACAGCACAAGGCCATGGCAAGGTGGAATTGCCTTGTGGCTTTGACACCCTAGACCCATCCCCCGAACCTTCCACCTAGGTTCCAGAGACCATCATGGCATGGGTGCACCTAGATAGGGTCGCAGCAGGTCAACAGGGTACCGGTGTGTGGGCTAAAGGAACACCCGCCCCCCAAAAAAAACTGCTGGTGCTGTGGTGCAGACTATCTAGCAGGCACAGTGATAGTGAACCAAGTCTGCACAGCCAATGTTGAGACACCAAAACCCAAATCCACAAACAAACAAACAAAAATCCACATGCCAAAAGACACAATGAGAAAAGCCCATAATAAATCCATACTGAACTCTACCAGTTCGACAGAAGACTCCTACAATGAGATCTCCCTGGAAGGAAACCAAAACACAGACCTTAAAAGAACAATTATGGACATATTCAAAGAAATCAAAGAAAATAAAGAACAATCAGAAAAATAGGGGAGAAAATGAAAAAAACTCAGGAAGGATCTAGAAGAAAAGAATGATAAACACTGGAAAGAACTAGAGGGAAAGAATGACAACTCAGAAAAGAATTAGAGGAAGAGAAACACAAACTCTGAAAAGAACTAGAGGGAGAGAATGACAAACTCTGGAAGGAAGTGGAAACACTGAAAAGATCCCAGGTTGAAATGAAAAAAGAAAGAGAGCAGCAAAGCAAGGAGCTAATAATAGAGAATGACAAGCTCCAAAAGAAAATTGAAATACTAAAGAAATCACAGGAAGAAATGAAAAAGGAAATGGAACATTCATCCAATCAACAGGAAAGAATGGGGGAAAGCCTCAGAAGTAGAATGGATGATGCAGAAAATAGAATCTCAGACTTGTAGGATAACACAGAACATCTAAAATGCTCAAGTTAAGACTATGAAAAAATTAAAAAAAAAAAAAAACACAAGAGTAGAATAACCAGGAAATGTGTGATACTATGAAAAGACCAAATCTCCGCATCATAAAGAGAGAGGAAAGAGAGAATCCCAAGACAATGTTATGGATCTGATCTTCAACAGAATAATAGAAGAAAATTTCCCCAAACTGAAAAAAAGACAAGAAGCACATAGAACACCAAATAGACAAGACCAGAAATTAAACTCCCCATGCCATATCATAGTTAAAATTCTAGGTGCCCCAAACAAAGACAAAATACTGAAATCCACAAGAGAAAAACAACAAATTACATACAAGGGGAAACCCATCAGAATTACAGCTGACTTCTCAGTGTAAACTATGAAAGCCAGAAGAACATGGACCAAAGTATTTCCAGTGCTAAACTACTTTAGATGCCAACCCAGACTAATATACCCAGCAAAAATGTCAATTATAGAGCTGGAGAGATGGCTCAGTGGTTAAGAGCACTGACTGCTCTTGCAGAGGACCCAGGTTTGATTCCCAGAACCCACATGGTGGCTAAGAACCATCTTTAACTCCAGTTCCAGGGAAATCCGATGCCCTCTTCTGACCTCTGCAGCATTGCATGGCATGGGTGCACCAAGCTACATGCAGACAGTACACTCAATACACATAAAAAATAATAAATAAAAAATAAAATGTCAATTATAGTTGAAAGAGAAAGAAAAATATTTCATGACATAAACAATATGAAAGGATACATGTCAAAACTTCAGAAAATACTGGAAGCAATTCAAAGAATAAAGAAGCAACTATCCCCAACCAAATAAAGAGAGAAACTAATAAAAGCTTAGAAGTGTAAATACAAACCTAGACCAAGAATACAAACCAGGAATAAGTGGCAAGGAAGCAACACACATCTCTTCATAATTACCTTAAATATTAATGGTCTAAACTCCCCAATCAAAAGACATAGACTGGGAGAACGGATTAGGAAACAGAATCCATCTATATGCTGCCTACAGGAAACCCATCTCACCCTCAAGGATAGGCACCAACGCAAAGGGAAAGGATAGAAAAAAATATTCCAAACAAATGGTACCAGAAAGCAAACAGGAGTTGCTATTCTAATATCAGACAAAATAGAACTCAGAGTAAAGTTAATCAAAAGAGACAAAGAGGGCCACTACATCCTTATCAGAGGAACAATTAACCAGGAAGATGTCACAAACCTAAATGTTTATGCACCAAACTCAGGTGCTTTGAACTATATAAACACAATTCTGCAGGTCCTCAAGACACAGATTAATCCCAACATACTAATAGTGGGGGAATTCAATACCCCACTGAGCCTCTTGGATAGATCGACTGGACAAAAAATAAACAGAGAGACATTGGAACTGAACAAAACAATACAACAAATGGACCTCACAGACATCTACCAAATTTTTCACCCAAACACAAGAGAATATACTTTCTACTCAGCATCCCATGGAACATTCTCTAAAATCATCCACCTACTGGGTCACAAAAACCTCAACAAATATAAAGGGATTGAAATAATTTCATGCATTCTATCAGACCACAGTTCAATAAAGCTCAATATTAACACCAGAGTAAGCCCAACTAAGCTACAAGAACACATAGAAACTAAACAACACAATCCCGAATACTGAATGGGTCAGGGAAGAAATAATGAAATAAAAGTATTCATGGAACAAACGAAAAAGACAATACAACACAACAAAACCTGTGGGATACTTTAAAGCAGTCCTAAGAGGGAAATTTATAGCCCTAAGTGACCACATTAAAAAAACAAAAAGGGAACAAATAAATGATCTAACACTAGAGCTTAAAACACTTGAGAGGCATAAACAAATTGACCCTAAACCCAACAGACAGGAAGAAATAACAAAAATCAGAGCAGAAATCAATGAAATAGAAACAAAGAAAACAATATAAAAAAATCAATGAATCCAAAAGCTGGTTCTTTGAAAAGATAAACAAGATAGACAGACCTCTAGCCCAGTTAACCAAAAGAAAGAAAGAGCGACTCCAAATTAATAGCCTTTATGATGAAAAGGGAAACATCACAACAGATAAAGAAAAGATTAAAAAAAAGGGGGGGGTGGAGAGATGGCCAAGTGGTTAAGAGCGCCAACTGCTCTTGCAGAGGACCCGGGTTTGATCCCCAGCGCCCACATGGTGGCTGAAAACCGTCTTTGCCTCCAGTTCCAGGTGAATCTGACACCCTCTTCTGAACTCCTCAGCATTGCACGACATGGGTGCACAGACCTACATGCAGACAGTACATTCATACACATACAAAAATAAATCAAATTAAAAAAAAGAAAAGATCCAGATAATAATATGAGAATACTTCAAAAATCTATACTCTAATAAATTTGAAAAACCTAAGAGAAATTGATGAATATCTGAAATCCTGAGAACTAACAGACCTTAAACAATAGGAGGCTGACAGCTTAAATAGACCCATAACATTTGAGAAAATTGAAGATGTAATAAAAAAACTCCCAACTGAAAAAAAGCCCAGGCCCAGATGGTTTCACAACACAATTCTATAAAACATTTATAAGAGGTCTTACAACAATTACTACTCATAATATTCAGAAAGATATAGAGGAAATCTCCCAAACTCCTTCTCTGAAGCCAACCTCACTCTAGTACCAAAACCAGGCAAAGGCACAACCAAAAAAGAAAATTATAGACTCATTTCATTAATGAACACAGATGTAAAAATTCTCAATAAAATACTTGCAAATCACATACAGACCTACATCAAAAAGATCATCCATCATGATCAAGTTGGATTCATACCAGAGATGCTGGGATGATTCAACATACATAAATCAATAAATATAAAACAAATAAATGGACTGAAAGGCAAAAATCACACAATCATCTCAACTGATGCATAAAAGCATTTGACAATATCTAACATTCCTTCATGTTTAAAGTTCTAGAGGGAATTGGACTAAATGGAACATTCCTAAATATAATCAAAGCCATATACAACAAACCCACAGCCAACATCATCCTAAATGGAGAAAAATTAGAACCATTCCCCTTAAAGGTGTCAACCCAGCAAGGCTGCCCCCTATTACCACTCCTCTTCAATATAGTGTTTGGAATGCTTGCTAGGACAATAAGACAAGAAAGGGAAATTAAAGGAGTACTAATTGGAAAAGAGGAAATCAAACTATACCTGTTTGAAGATATAATAGTTTACCTGAGGGATGCTAAAATCCCCACCAGAAAACTCCTAGAAACAATTAAGAGTTTCAGTAACGTGGCAGGATACAAAATTAAAGTAGAAAAATCAGTAGCTTTTCTTTACACCAACAACGGGTAACTGGAGATGAAATGTAAGGAGATCTTCCCACTCACAATAGCCTAAAAAATGCCTGGAAATAAACCTAACCAAAGACACCAAAGATCTCTACAATAAAAATTTTAGACCCCTGAAGAAGGAGATTGAAGATGACATCAAAAGGTGGAAAAACCTCCCATGCTCATGGATTGGAAAATTAATAAAGTAAAAATGTCCATTCTACCCAAATTAATATATAGATTCAATGCAGTCCCAATTAAAGTTCCCAAGAGTTTCTTCACAGACTTGGAAAAAAATCCTTAAATTCATATGGAAAGACAGAAGACCCCGAATAGCTAAAGCAACAATGAGTGAAAAATGCAATACAGGAGGGGATAACCTTACCAGACTTCACGCTATACTACAGGGCTATAATCTTAAAGACAGCCTGGTACTGACACATAAACAGACCCATAGACCAATGGAACAAAATTGAAGATGAAAACTTGAGCTCATACAATTTCAGCCAACTCATACTTGATAAAGGGGCCAAAAATCTCATTGGAGGAAAGATAGCATATTCAGCAAATGGTGCTGGCAAACGTGGATCACCATATGTAGAAGAACAACAACAAAAAAACCCTACTTCTTACCCTGTACAAAAATCAATTCCAAATGGATCAAAGACCTCAACGTGAAACTTGAAACTCTGAAGGTGATAGAAGAAAAAGTTGGTAGCAAACTACAAGACAGGAGTAGGAAAAGACTTTCTAAATCAAAAAGCAGCTGCACAGGAAATAAGGTCAATAGCTGACAAGTGGGACCTCATCAAACTCAAAAGCTTCTGTACAGCTAAAGAAACAATCTAGGAAGTGAAAACCCACAGAGTGGGAGGAAGCCTTCACCAGTGATACATCTGACAGAGCATTAACATCCAGAATATCTAGACTACTTAAAAAACAAAGAAGAAAACAAATGACCTACTCATAAGATGAAGTAAAGAGCTAAACAGAGACTTCACCAGTAAGGAAGTAAAGATGGCTGAGAAACATCTTTAAAAAAGTGTTCAACATCATTAATAATTAATGAAATGCAAATTAAATCTAAGGTATCATCTCACTCCAATAAGACTGGCTAAGATCAAGAAAACAAAAGACACAAAATGCTGGAGAGGTTGTGGGAAAAGGGGAACACTCATCCACTGCTGGTGGGAATGTAAACTCGTATAACCACTGTGGAAAACATTGTGGAGAACCCTTAAAAGACTCAAAATGAGCCTACCACCTGACTTAGCTATACCACTCCTGGGTATATACCCACAAGACTCATCCTACAGCAAAAGGTATACATGCACAGCTATGTTTATTGCAGCACTCTTCACAATAGCAAAGAGCTGGAACCAACCCAAATACCCCTCAAACTGATAACTGGATAACAAAAATGTGGTACATCTACACAATGGAGTTCTATGCAGTGGTAAAGAAAGATAACATCATGAACTTTGCAGGTAAGTGGATGGAATGCGAAGCCATTATGCTATGTGGAGTAACACAGTCCCCCAAAAGCAAACAGGTAATGGTTTCCCTCATTTGTGGATGCTAGTACCAAATCCCCCAATTGAAGGGCAAGCTGAGGAATGTTATTGTTATATTTCTTTCTATCTGAAAGTAACTGTTCTGTTATAATGTGAATCTCATAATGAGCCCCAGAAGTAGCGGACACTGACGGTCGACAGGGGAAGGATAGGGAGAGGGCGGGGAGAATGACAGAGAGAGAGAGTATATATAGAGAGATGAGATAGATAGAGGGCGGTTAGGGGGAGAGGACTCAAATGAGGATATAGTAATATATATTAAGATATATAGTAAGATTATCTAATATTATATATAATATAATATTATATTATATAATAATATATATTAATATATATTAATATATATAAAATATATATATTAGAGTAATATAAAATTAAAAGAAAAACATAAACTCCTGGACATATATGGAAATTAAGATACAGTTTATTCCCAGAGGACATAATTCTGGTATATATATGATGTGTACATGGGAATACTTTTGAGCGGTACAGCTGGGAGGGAACCACAGCTGCATGAGGACTGGGTTAAGGAACAGACTGCTGTGGTTGAATTCTGTCTAGGACAATATACCTTTGCAGAGAAAAACTTTGGAGAGACTGAGGGAAAGATGCAAGACATGTATGACAGAGTGCATGAACTGGAGAGGGGTGGGGGGAAGGGAAAGGGGAATATGTCTAAATTGAACGGAAAAATGATGTCTGAAATACACAAAACATCAATAAAAGTAGTATAAAAAATAAAAAGACACTTTGCTCTCTACACTGAGATAATGGGAATGTGTCCCATGGTAAGATCCCATACATTGTACATTCCAATTTCTGCAAAAACAAAATCATTTGAAGGAGAGTCTTAATTAAGAATGTCCACTGAAGGGATCCATAGTTTCAACCAATCACCTAAGGAAGTTTTTTCCCTAAGATCAATAACAGAGCCTGATACAACTGTGATTAGAGGGAGCCAAACTACATCTGAAGCTTGCAGAAAAACCTGACAGCATTATCTATGTGGTACTAGTTTTATAGAAATGAAAGGTGCAAGAGTAAGGGAGTCATGGAGGTTTGCACCAAGGTACCTGACTGAGGCTTGGCCATGTGTGGTGGGGTTGAAGTTCCTGCAAGGAGGTTACTAAAGCCCCCTGGGTGAAGCTGTGATTATTAAACCTGACTCATTGGACAGCTCGGGATTTTGAATATTTTAGGACCATGAGATGTCTGCCAAAGAAGCTGCAAGTATCACAGAGAACTGGGCTGAAATAGTGTTGCAGTCCGCTGAGTTGGAGAGGTGGGGCAACCCAAGTTCTCTGGCACCCAGGTGATTTCACCATGGTCCACTAAAGTTGGATGTGAAACTGGGGAGTTAGGGTTTTCTCTGCTGGGTTTAACTCTTGCTTTGGTCTGATCATTCTTTGGCATGGCCTCCATTCCTCCCTTTGGAATGGGAATGTTTACTTTGTGCCATTGTATATTGCTGCTATAGAACTTACTTTGTTTTACAGGAACTCACATTAAAAAATTACTTTAAGTCTCAGAAAAGACCTGGGACTTTTAAATAGTGTTGGAATTGAGAGGTAGTTTTCTTCAGAGATGCAGCCCCCAGGAAGCTATCCATGCATAGACTGGCAGCACTAAGTAGACTTAGTAAGTTTTTTTTTTTTTTTTTGAGAAAGGGTATCCCTATAGCCCCAGCTGGCCTGGAACTCACTCTGTAGACCAGGCTGGCCTTGAACTCATAGAGATCTGCCTGCCNGTAAGTGAAGGGAGGCCGGAAATGAGGCAGAAGAGCTACAAGCAGCAGACAAATTTCCTGGGACTAAAGCTCCAGACTCTGCTACAGGAGGGGATCTCATCCTGCCTGGTGTTTCTCTACACCAAGTGCTTCTGAAACACTACAGGAGGCTTTCACCTGGTGGAGGACAGCCTCTGGAAGCTCTGGTTTTAGAAGCCTGGGAGGAAGAATAATGTTTTAGATACTGAACCCCTGTGCATCAACAATGCACTGGACTTACTCCAGGCATGTACTCACCCCATAAAATCCTTGCCTGAGAATATCACTATATTGCTACAGTCAGTTATGCCCAAGGGTTGCAGGCTAGTAGAAGGGTAGAAGCTGGAATATTCGTCTTCATAATCTCATTGCACCCCCAGGAATGGAAAAAGTGTATCCATCCATCACAGTAAGGAGAAAATGAATGGGCCCACGAACATAAACATGTAGTATTTACAAGGAAACTGAAAAAATAACCAGGCCCTTTAAAGCATAACTTCCAGCCATCCTAGTACTAAAAGCCCCTGTGTGGTCATTTATTTCTCATCTTTGTAGCCAAAATCTTTGAGATATTAGTATGTATATACATTATATTAGTAGGTTTAATTATATCACATTTTTTCTAAGTATATTCTGAGGATTATTTGGAAATGTCAAGATTGGATATACCTGGGTTATTATGTTAGTCAGTTCTCTTGAACAGTGTGTCCCTGCTTTTTGTAAGCCTGGTTGTTAACTTTTATCAAGGCTGCTAAAAATGCTAAACAGATCCTACTGTTAACACACAGTGCAAGTCACACTTTGTGCACAACAACAAACACACACATCAGATGATAGAAGTAGATAGAAGAAGATAGATAGGATAGATAGATAGATAGATAGATAGAGACTAGATAGAATAGAATACATTTGCATGGCAGTTACCTCCATTCTTTAGCTTTGCTAAACAATATCTAGTTTCCCCACAGAGTGAGGCTTCTCAATGCCCATGGGTGACTTTGCTCCTGATTAGGTTATTTGAAGGGAAAGCTGCACCCAGTGGGTGGCCCTAGTCCCTGGCTTAAAATCTCGGACTTATCAAAAGCGAGAAAGTGAGCTAAATGCGCTATTCACTGTTTTTTTCCTTGACGGTGGATGGCCTGTGGGCCAGCTGCCTCACACTCCTGCTGCCTGAAGCCTTCCTCCATCAGGAACTATACTTTGGAACCTAAAGCCAAGCAATATTCCCTTCTCACCTTAAGTTGCTGTTGTCAGAGGAATTTAGCACCAGCTATAGAAAAGTAACTGGGAAAACAAAACATTCAAACCTCACAACGTTTTCACCACTGTAAATACATGTGGGACTTATTGAGTCTCAGGTATTCAGCTACTGAAATCATTGTTTAAAAGAAAAGGCAAGACTGCAGTTGGAGGTGCAGCTTGGCAATATCTTTCTTAATTCTGAAAATATAAAGATGACTTCCAAGAAATGACAGGGCAACACAGAAGCCTGTGTCGTCTCCATTCCCAGGATTTTCCTTGATGATGTGCCATTAATGCTTTAATTGGAACAGGTGCAGCTGACTGTGGGTGGATGCTGGAAGTCCTCATGCTAAGAAATGTGAAAGTGAAACATAGGTTCTGATAAATTAATAAACTCCTCTGCTCCAACAGTTGTTGCTAAGAATCTAACTTTCCATGGACACTGGCTCCATCAAGCAACATTGAATTCTTTAGTTAAAAAGCAACGTGGTTACTACATGATAACTTAAATTACACCAAGAGCCACAGATAGAACATAATAACATCCCCTTTCCAGGGAAATGGGAAATTGCTGCAAGAGAAAAAATATGATTTATGAAATAAATTTGTTTTCCCTTTTTGTAGACCAAAGGGTTTTGTCTCTAGTTCCATATCATATTTAGAAAAATAATTTGTTGTTATTTATATAAATGAAGAATAAAGGATTTTTAAATAAGGTCCTTTTTCCCCCAGAGGCAGAAATTAATATTGAGTAGAAACCTAAGGGAAAAATCATAAAGTTTCTATGACAAGCTCTTAGGTTGATGTTTTTTTATTAACTTTATTAGACACCCTATGTATTGAGGTTGTTTACCAGTCATTTTACTACCAAAGAACCTTTACTGTCTAATGAACACAGAATCTTGGACCTATTTTGATATCAATGAGAAGCAGATCATTTATTACAGCACTCGTTGTGATGACAAGTGAACTCCAGCCACCGTTTGTGTCCCCTAAATCAAAGGTGAAAGAGGGGTCTACGACTTGAAGAATGTAAAGAGGCTGCTAGTATCAGAGCTGCACACTCCTAGCTGCCCAGGAAATGCAAAATCTAGGAGAAGCTGACATAAGAGCAGGCAGTCTTAACACGTAAAGGGAGCTGGGCACTGAAGCACTGGAAGAATAGACCGTGAGGGCAGACTGTCAGTTATGTCCCTTCCTCCACAATATGGAGCTTTCTCTGCACACTGTAGTACTCATGGTTAGAAGGGCAATGGTGGAAGCCTAAAGCCATCATTGGGCACAGGGAAAAAAAACTCAGAGCAGTGGTGGGTAGGTGGGTGTGAGCCAGCTAACGGACCCCAATGGGTGTTTTCCTCCTCTCACCTTCTTCTGCCTAGTAAATTGTTACCCAACCAACTTGCTAGCAGCTTATATTTGTGAAAAAAGGAAAATGGGGGAGATGTGTTAACCGAGAAAACTCATTGTATGGAAATTCATGTTCCTCGATCAGCGTCATGATAAGAATAAAAACAATTAATTCTCAGAAGACACAAGCCGCATCTGAGATTTTCACCTTATTGACTGGACATATCAGAAGCAGCTAAGTGAGTTCCATGAGACTAAAAGTGACACTCACAAAGGAAAAATAATATATGTGTGAGAATACCAGTACAAAATCGAGAATGCCTACACCAAAAGGAAGTCGCAGTTCATGAGAAACAGACAGATAGAAGACAGCACAGATAGACAGAAAAGACTTTAAATAGCAGTAACATGTCCTTCTGACTAACAGAGTACACGTGTGCAATGCATGTAAAAGAAAAAACAAAACGTTATTAAGGAAATCAATTTATATATAACTGGGTATAATAAATGTAACAAATTTTAAAATAACCTGAATGACAAAAAGCAGACTAGATCCCAGCCAATAGAAAAGATGGCTTTTAAAAGGGGCTAGAGAGATGTCTGTGGTTAGAGCACTGGCGCCTACTTGCAGAGGATCTGAGTTCAATTCCCAGCACCCAGTAGTGGCAGTAACAACGGTCCCATAACTCCAGGTCTAGGGGATCTGACAACCCCCTTCTGGAACCTCTGTGCAACACTGCAAATACCGATGGGTCACTCCTACAATGCAGGCTTATAGGCAAGCAAATACATATACATAAAATAAAATTATAGTTGGTTTATTTGCATGAGCACACGTTTATCCCAGCGACTTGTGGAGGCAAAGGCAGGCAAGATCTCTGTGAGTTCCAAAGCCAGCCTGGTCACAGACAGAGCAAGCTTCCAGGCCAGCTGGGACTAAAGGGAGACCCTGTCTACAAAAATACCAAATAGGGCTGAGAGAATGCCTAGCGGTTAAATAACCGACCGCTCTTGCAGAAGACCCGGTTCGATCCCCAGCACCCAGCTATGGTGGCTAAGAACCATCGAAACCATCAAATCCTCCAGGAGAACTCTCCAGCTCCAGGGAATCCGACACTCTCTTCTGACCTCCGCACGGCATTGCACGACACGGTGTCACAAACTGCATTGAGACAGTACAGTTCATAACATACAGAAATAAATAAATAAATAAAATAAAATAACATAAAATAGATTAATAAATATGTTTTTGAAAAAATTGATACATTGGTGAAAAGAACATACGAAAAGGGACATTGCAGAAAGTTCCAAAATCTGGCCAAGGGGGAATTCCAATACTGAAAAATAAAAATAGAAATGAAGATAGTAGAGAAGTGATGGCAGAAAAAAGTAAGGAAAGACCTCAATACCGAGCAGAGTAATGTGTAAGACAACAAACACAGTTTCAAACCTCCAAAAGCTTACATAAAGTAAAAACAAGCAGAAGTCCCCCTGGCCCCAAGCTGAAGGAAGTGTACACAATGATGTTCTTTTCCTGTTCGGAAGAAAAAAGTGTCTGTGACATTTTTGGTGATATGGAAAAGGGAACTGGTGCAAAAAAAAGATATTCAAATGAGCTAGGGAAACTCGCCATTAAAATAATAAAAAGGAAAAGTGCAATCATTAGAGAAGGAAAATATTTGGAATTAAAGAATAGGCCATAGAATCAGGGGGGAATAAGGAGAAAAGAATTCAAAATAAATATAAAATATGGCTCATTTCAGAAATACCTCCTAATAGAACAACCCAGAAGTTAACATAATAGTATTACAATATTGCTGCCAAGTTTGTGTGGGCTCATGTGATTTAATCTCAGCAGTTGAGAGGCCAGAGGACAGAAAGATGCTATTGAGGTTTGAGGCCACCAGTCGGGTACATGGCAAGCTTCAGGCCAGCCAGAGCTACATTCTGAGACCCAGATTTAAACTTTTTTTAAATAAGAAATAAAATATTATAAGCTGAATAAGAACCCCCAAAAGACCATAACAATTAATAAGGCAAAAGGATTTTAAATCAACAGAATAAGAAAGGTCATCTACAGAAAAGAAATGTCAAACAATATAGTCACTGTAACCATATACACATATAACAATGTAGCCTGAAAACTTATAAAGCAATTAGCATCAACGTTAAAGAAAATAATGGCTAAATCAGAAATAGTTACAAACTTAACCCTTATCTCTTGGTCCATAATCAAGTAGATAAATATTAAAGACTAATATGAGAGACTTGAATAATATCTTTAATAAGCTTCGATAATACCAATATATGTAACCAGTTATGGGGTGTAGAGTGGCTTTATCATTTTAGTATTTTGACCACAAATTATCAAAGGCTCTTTTTAGCTTCCTTAATGATAAACTTGAAAAAAAATGCCCTATCTTTTGGCCATTTTGGTACTAAAAGCCAGTCAAGTTAAAACTATTCACAAAACTTCCTGGTATATGTTCTCCTCTTTTGCTTTACGTAGTTAGAACCAGATGATCTGTATTGATGAAGAGTCCTTCAATGACCTCTTTCTCTCAATTCACTTTACTCAATGTCACACGAGAAATGTGGAGGAGGGTCTAGTTTCCTAGTGGGTCAATGGCTGTTGAGGGATGGGGATGGGCAGCTACTCCTACTGTAACCCAGAGTACGAAATCTAGTTAGTCAACTAGGTGGAAAGAAGTACTCTGATCTCTCTCTATTTCAACCAGGCCTGACAGTTTCCAATGATTAGGTTCATGTTGCCTCAGGGATCCCCATCCTTATTCTGCGAAGACTCCTGAATCCTCACCAGGAATTCACCTGCTTGAATAGCTAGGACCTAAGAACCATGCAAGGATGTCACGAGCAATACAGTCACTCCAGCTCAAAACTAAAGATGCACTAAAAAAGCTCAGTGATCAACATAAATAGATTTATAATCCAATGTTTTAACAAATAAAACAAAATAAAAAAAGACAAGCATTGGAATTTTATATGTTATTTTATAACTCAATGCTGGTGACAAATACCCGAGAGACGCAATTTAAGCGGGGCAAAGGGATTCTTTTGATTCATGGTTGTTAAGAAAGGATATACTGGGCTGGAGAGATGGCCAGTAGCGGTTAAGAGCACCGACCACTATTACAGAGGACCCTGGGTTCGATCCCCAGCACCCACATGGCGAGAACGTCTGAAACTCCAATTCCAGGAGAACTCCACTCCAGTTCCAGGGGATCTCGACAACCCTCTTCTAACTCCGCGGCATTGCACGAACACGGTGCGACAAACTTGCATCAGACAGTACATTGATACACATACAAGAAAAATAATGCCGGGCGCGGTGGCGCACGCCTTTAATCCTAGCACTTTTGGGAGGCAGAGGCACGCGGATCTCTGTGAGTTAAGCCAGCCTGGTCTACAGAGTAGTTCGGGCCCAAGCTACAGGGAGCTTGCCTGAAAAGAACCAAAGGAAAAAAAAAAAAAAAAGAAAGGATATACTCCATATGGTAAGGAAGGCATGACCTCAGGGGCATGAGATAAGTGGTTACATTGTGTCTGCAGTCAGGAAGCAGAGAAGCATATGTGCTGGTGCTCAGCATGCATTCTCTATCTTATGCATTCTGGAGTCCTGACAGAAGGTTATCAGACACATTTGGGATGTCTCTTCATCCCTCAGTTAACCCAATCTAGATTATCCTTCACAGAATGTTGCCTGAGATTTTTTTCTCATAAGTGATATATACCTTATCAAGTTGACAATTGATATTAGCCATCACACATCCACACCATGTTGATGTAATATTTAAACACTTTTAAGTCACAAGATTCCACCCCTTGTCCCTATCAAGTTGACAATTGATAGTAGCCATCACACATCCACACCATATTGATATAAAATCCAAACATCACTTTTAAGTCACAAGATTCAACCCCTTGTCTCTATGACTCATGGCAAACTCACAATGAATGATGTATTCAGTTCAACTGCAAAAATCCCCCCAATCTTTCACAATTCCAGCACTCTCTTATAATGTATTTTGGTTTTTTTTTTAATTTTTATTTTTTTTTTTTTATTTTTAAGGGATTCTACAATATAATGACAAAGTTGTTGCAGATAACATTGATGTTACTCAGTTTGTCATACAATTAGATAACTGGTGCATTTTGCAAGTATCTATGTCCGCATTTTGAACAACCCAGGTTCCCATAGCCAGTTGGGAGAAGCTTGTAAGCACAGCAGTTGATCAATAGGAAACCAGACTATATTCCTGTAGTCTCATGATTCACCCCTATCTCTCTGCAGCCCTTACATTCTACCACGCCTCCTCTTCCGCAGTTTGTTCCCTGGGCTTTGGGAAAGGGGCACAAGTGGGTGAGAAGAAAACATTCCCACTTTGAAGGAAAGAGCCAGAACTGATCAGAGTCCAAAACGACATCTCCAGACAAAGTGAACT
Organism: Rhizomys pruinosus; assembly: GCA_009823505.1. Taxonomy (NCBI): domain Eukaryota; kingdom Metazoa; phylum Chordata; class Mammalia; order Rodentia; family Spalacidae; genus Rhizomys; species Rhizomys pruinosus. Next base: position 3,306,322 of record VZQC01004822.1, read on the forward strand.
GTTTTGCTTCGGTCCACCTGTGACCGCGTCTAAGCCTAAGGAACATCTGCGGAAGAGGGCAGTGGTAGATGTAGGGGCTGCGATTGGGGTTAACTGGTGAAAAAACCACACAATATAGTCTGGACACTTATTTGATCAACTTGATTGAACATTCAAGCCCCTCCAGCTGGATGGTGGGAGCCTTGGGCTGTGGGGCTGGGCACACACAACTGCTTGCAAATTGGTTTATATAAAGCTGCATAATTTGTGCTAAAAAAAAAAAAAAAAAGAGCTAGATACTGACATTTAAACTAACTGGGAATATAAAGCTATGTGTTTTTATAGTTTGATTGGGTTGGTCTCTATATTTTCTAAATTATGCAACACCACAGTGTAACACTCTTTTTACTTGTAGGACAATTTAAAGGAACTAGCTTAAATTTACTTCCCAAATAGTAGAAGTCATAGTCCAGTCATATAGCTTAAAGAGCAAATGTTTATTGGGTAAAATTTATTTAACAGGTATCAACTCTGCCCAGGCTTTATCCCAAATATAGAATATTTTAAAGGTTTAGTGAATGTGTTAGATGGTTAAATTTGGTGTAGGTTTTGGTGAAAATGGTAATACAATTGAACTAATGGGGGAAATAATGAGTGTTTATTTACATATTTGTAATTGGGTTAGGTACACTAGCCTCTATATTTCTGAATTATCTACACATCCCCTATACACCTTTCTTTTACTCTAGGACAATTAGGACCTACACTTAATTTCCTTCCCAAATAAGTGCATACAGTCAATGGAAACAGTTTGGGTAAATTTAATGAAACTTATGCCTTGGCTCCTGTTTAAGGGTATGTGTAATACAACTTAGGCATTATAGGTCAAACAATAAAAACCTAAAAAAAAAAAAAAAAGAGGGAGGTGGGAGGTGGGGTAGTATCCTTTCAGGGAACAAATCAGAAAACTCTGTTTTCCAATCTTATTGATAAATTTGCAATTTTTGAGATCTTGAAACTAAAATGGGAGGAGAATTTTATGTTCCCACAGGTAAAAAATCACAAATCAAATGCCTGAAAACATACAACTTATGGCTGTGCAGGATGGACTGGGAAATGCCAGCAGAGAGGTGACCCATATGAACCTAAAGAAAGAGGACCTCAGGTTGCCTGAGTCACGACACTGAGCATCTCTCTGAATACTACTGGGGTTAACTGTTTAAATGGCCCTAAGAAGTTACCTTCCAGATACAGAGAAACCTCCTCCCTCTCCCCTTTATAGGAAAAAGAAAAACATGATGGTAATGAACATTCTAACTGTAAATTAGAACCAATTGTTACAGTGGTAATTTCCATAAAACAGGTATAACTAACTACCCTTTTTAATTGACTGATAGGCATAGGAACTGTGAAAGGATATTCTATTTTATCTAGCCTTTATGTGTTTATAAGTTGTGTATTATTAGCAAAATATATTACTACAGGAAAGCTCTGACATCAGCAATGAATTATTCTGCCTAAGATGTTGGCAGGGGATTCAAACCAGCCCCCCCATTATAAAGGCCTTTTTGCCTATAAGTGGGATATGTGCAAGGAGAAAGGTAGTAAGTCCCTGTTGTCGAAGACTGGTTTGAGCATGAAAAAATGTTTATGAGACGTCACTTCTAGCATAAAACTGGCCTCTGAAAATGCCAGAGAGCATTACCAAAGGCCAATAAAAGCAATACAGCAAAATATTGGTCCCCTGAGTCAAGCAAGACTTCCTCCGTCAGTATCAGCTACACCTCAATGCCTGGAAATACGGTGCAACAGTGGCAGCCAAGGTGTCTATATATTCCAAATCTAAGTGGCTATTAAGCTCTTCCTTGGAGGAATAATCACAGTGGATGCCACAAGCTATGTCCTCTAGTGGTTAGGAGATGTTATAAGCCACAATAAGAACTTGTCACCCTTTATAGAGAAACCACAGTTTTGCGGATTAGCATACCATCAAGCATCTGTGTCTACGCTCACATTTAGCTTGACATAAAATTAGTACTGCTTAAATGCCTGTACAACCAATAGCTTGTGCTTTGTGATGACTAGAAGGTACACTAAAGCTGTCAAACCATGAAGGGAAGCAACTTGAACAGACTAGAGTCCAAAATGACAACTCCAAGAAAAGTGGACTGTATAATGTATTTTGATTGCATCAAGCCCCACTCTTTCCCTTCTAATTCCTCCATATCTTTCCCACCACTATTCCCTCCCAAACTCATGTGTACTTTTAAAAAATTTACCAAGTCTGGGGCTGGAGAGATGGCTCAGCGGTTAAGAGCACCAACTGCTCTAGCAGAGAACCCCAGTTCAATTCCCAGCACCCACATGCGGTTAAGAGCGGATTGCGGCTTTAAGCCAGGCCTAGTGGCGACACCTTAATCCTAGCACTTGGGATACAGAGGCAGAGGCATCACACACACACACACACACACACAAAACCTCTATAAACTTTAGAAAGATGACACAGGCATGCAAGATGCTCAGCAAGTAAAGGTACCTGCTGCCAAATTGATGGCCTGAGTTCAATCCCAGACACATGCTTGTTGGAAAGAGAGAATCAGCTCCAGAAAGATGTCCCTGACTTCTACTCATGCACACACAGACACAGAAAATATAAATAAGTAAAATATAATATAAATACTAGTGTGAGAACTGACACCCACCTTCTCTGTTTAAGTTGTGGTCTGCACAGTGGACACAGCTATCTGATCACTGTTTCTACAGTGTGTGAGAGCAGCTCCTCCCTCAATGAACAATGTCTAACATCACCCATGCAAGCTTTCTGATGGTTCTCTTTGTAGTGTCTGTGTGTCAGGTAGCAGTGTGCATAGGGCAATGTCGGCCTACAGTGTACAGCATGAAGGAGCAAACCACCCCTACAGATTTGGCATTTACTTAGCTTAATCACTATGCATTCACCAACTGTGCAGTCTAGTCTGATGCATGGATACAAAGAAACACACATCATGAGACAGAAACAACATTATCCTTCTTCCATCAATACTCAAGTACCTCTAGAAAAGAAAGCAAACACCAAGGTTGGAAGGCCACTTTGAATGGCAGATTTCACGCTTCTCACTCCAACCCCTACACCATCCTCACTCATTGCACTGATATTTGTGGATAGCATGGGCCAAGCCATCGGAATAGACATAATGGCCACAGGGCGGGTGAGGAAGGATTCCAGTTCCCAGGGACTCTCAGTTTAAGTGGAAGAAAAGACAGACAATACACAGCTTTAGCTGCCAAAATAATGAAAAACGTTCTGTTTAAGCTACTAACAGAAGACTAAAAGATTGGAGGAAAATTTGAATTCTCAAAATAGAAACAGTTTTAATAGATGGCCAGAAATCATCCAGGTGGGGAAGGGATTAAAAATCTCAGATATTCAGAGATCTGTTTAGATACCACCAAAGTGGAAAAGAGGCTCAAAATCCCAAGTACATGGGAACCTGTTTAGCTGCTCAAACCCTCCTTCCTGCCCCATCTGTGATTCTGTGATGCTCTTCAATGCTCACAACTGTACTACAATTGTGACTTCCTCTTTATTTACTTCCATTCTCAGTCCATGCTGTACTATCTTAGTTGCTTTTAAATCTCAATACTCCATAACCTTATGCAGGCCTGTATCTGGATTTGTTTTTTTTTTTTAAATTTTATTTATTTCTGTATGTGTATGAATGTACTGTCTGCATGCAAGTTTGTGCACCCGTGTCGTGCAATGCCGCGGAGGTCAGAAGAGGGTGTCGGATTCCCCTGGAACTGGAGTTCTCCTGGAATTGGAGTTTCAGACGGTTCTCCGCCGCCATGTGGGTGCTGGGGATCGAACCCGGGTCCTCTGTAATAGTGGTCGGTGCTCTTAACCGCTAGGCCATCTCTCCAGCCCAGTATATCCTTTCTTAAACCATGAACCAAAAGAAATCCTTTGCCCCCTTAAATTGCTTCTTCTCGGGTATTTGTTCACAGCATTGAGTAAAATAACATATAAATTCCAATGCTTCTTTTGTTATTTTTGTTTTAATTTTTAAAACATTGGATTAAAGCAATATTTATGTTGATCACTGAGCTTTTTAGTGCATCTTTAGTTTTGAGCCTGGAGTGACTGTATTGCTCTGACATCCTTGCATGGTTCTTAGAGTCCTAGCTATTCAAGCAGGATGAATCCTGGTGAGATTCAGGGTCCTCTGCAGAATAAGGATGGGGATCCCTGAGGCAACATGAACCTAATCATTGGAAACTGTCAGGCCTGGTTGAAATAGAGAGAGATCAGAGTACTTCGTTTCCACCTAGTTGACTAACTAGATTTCGTACTCTGGGTTCAGTAGGAGTAGCTGCCCATCCCCATCCCTCAACACCATTGACCCACTAGGAAACTAGACCCTCCTCCACATTCTCGTGTGACATTGAAGTAAAGTGAATGAGAGAAAGAGGATATTATGGACTCTTCTCAATACAGATCCATCTGTTCTAACTACTTAAAACAAAAGAGAAACATACCAAGTTTGTGAAGTTTTAACTTGACTGGACTTTTAGTAACCAAAATGGCCAAAAAGATAGGCATTTTTTTTCAAGTTATCATTAAAGGAAGCTAAAAAGAGCTTTGATAATTTGTGGTCAAAATACTAAAATGATAAAGCCACTCTACACCCCATAACTGGTTACATATATTGGTATTATCGAAGCTTATTAAAGATATTATTCAAGTCTCTCATATTAGTCTTTAATATTTATCTACTTGATTATGGACCAAGAGATAAGGGTTAAGTTTGTAACTATTTCTGATTTAGCCATTATTTTCTTTAACGTTGATGCTAATTGCTTTATAAGTTTTCAGGCTACATTGTTATATGTGTATATGGTTACAGTGACTATATCTCTTTGACATTTCTTTTCTGTAGATGACCTTTCTTATTCTGTTGATTTAAAATCCTTTTGCCTTATTAATTGTTATGGTCTTTTGGGGGTTCTTATTCAGCTATAATATTTTAATTTCTTATTAAAAAAAGTTTAAATCTGGGTCTCAGAATTGTAGCTCTGGCTGGCCTGAAGCTTGCCATGTAGACCTGGCTGGCCTCAAACTCATAGGCATCTTTCTGTCTCTGCCTCTCAAGTGCTGAGATTAAATCACATGAGCCACACACTTGGCAGAATATTGTAATACATTATGTTTAACCCTTCAGTGGTTGTTCTATTAGGAGTTATTTCTGAAATTGAGCATATTTTATATTTATTATTGATTCTTTTATCTTATCTCCCCCTGATTTCTATTGGCTATTTTTAATTCAAAATTTTCCTTCTCTAAAGATTGCACTTTCTCTTTTTATTATTTTAATGAGTTTCCCTAGCTCATTTGTAATCATCTTTTTTTTGCACAGTTCCCTTCCATAATCACCAAAAATGTCCCACAGACATCTTTTTTCTTCCGAACAGGAAAAGAACATCATTGTGTACACTTCCTTCAGCTTGGGGCCAGGGGGACTTCTGCTTGTTTTTACTTTATGTAAGCTTTTGGAGGTTTGAAACTGTGTTTGTTGTCTTACACATTACTCTGCTCGGTATTGAGGTCTTTCCTTACTTTTTCTGCCATCACTTCTCTACTATTTCCTTCTATTTTTATTTTTCAGTATTGGAATTCCCATTGGCCAGATTTTGGAACTTTCTGCAATGTCCCTTTCGTATGTTCTTTTCACCAATGTATCAATTTTTTCAAAACATTATTTATTTATTTATTTATTTGGTATTTTATTTTATTTTATTTATTTCTGTATGTGTATGAATGTACTGTCTGCATGCAAGTTTGTACACCCGTGTCGTGCAATGCCGCGGAGGTCAGAAGAGAGTGTCGGATTCCCCTGGAGCTGGAGTTCTCCTGGAATTGGAGTTTCAGATGGTTCTTGGCCACCATATGGGTGCTGGGGATCGAACCCGGGTCTTCTGCAAGAGCGGTCGGCGTTCTTAACCGCTAGGCCATCTCTCCAGCCCCTATTTGGTATTTTTGAGACAGGGTCTCCCTTTAGTCCCAGCTGGCCTGGAGCTTGCTCTGCTCTGTTGACCAGGTTGGCTTTGAACTCACAGAGATCTGCCTGCCTTTGCCTCCCAAGTGCTGGGATTAAACGTGTGCACCAATCACCACACCCAACTATTATTTTTATTTTATGTATATGTATTTGCTGCCTACCTGCATGTAAGTGCACCCATGGTATGCAGTGCTTGAAGAGGTCAGAAGGGGGTGTCAGATCCCCTAGACCTTGAGTTATGGACAGTTGTTAGCTGCCACATGGGTGCTGGGAATTGAACTCAGATCCTCTGCAAGAGGCGCCAGTGCTCTTAACCACAGACTCATCTCTCTAGCCCCTTTTAAAGCCATCTTTTCTATGGCTGGATCTAGTCTGCTTTTTGATCATTCAGGTATTTTAAAATTTGTTACATTTTTCATACCCAGTTATATAATTGATTTTCCTTTATAACGTTTGTTTTTCTTTTACACTTGCACAGTGTACTCTGTTAGTCAGAAGACATGTTACTGCTATTTAAAGTCTTTTCTGTCTATCTGTCTGTCTGTCTATCTGTCTGTCTGTCTCATGAACTGGACTTCCTTTGGTGTAGGCCATTCTCGATCTTTGTACTGGTATTCTCACCTATATTATTTTCCTTTGTGAGTGTCACCTTTTAGTCTCATGGAACACTTAGCTGCTTCTGATAGTCCAGTCAATAAGGTGAAAATCTAGATGCTGGCTTGTGATCTTCTGAGAATTAATGTTTTTATTTCCAAATCATGCCTGATGAGGAACATGAATTTCCATAAATGAGTTTTCTAGGTTTAACACATCTCCCCATTTCCTTTTTCACAAATATAAGCTGCTAGCAAGTTGGTTGGGTAACAATTTACTAGGACAGAAGAAGTGAGAGGAGGAAACACCCATGGGGTCCGTTAGCTGGCTCACACCCACCTACCACCACTGCTCTGATTTTTTTTCCCTAGTGCCCAATGATGGCTTTAGGCTTCCACCATTGCCCTTCTAACCATGAGTACTACAGTGTGCAGAGAAAGCTCCATATTGTGGAGGAAGGGACATAACTGACAGTCTGCCCTCACGGTCTATTCTTCCAGTGCTTCAGTGCCCAGCTCCCTTTACGTGTTAAGACTGCCTGCTCTTATGTCAGCTTCTCCTAGATTTTGCATTTCCTGGGCAGCTAGGAGTGTGCAGCTCTGATACTAGCAGCCTCTTTACATTCTTCAAGTCGTAGACCCCTCTTTCACCTTTGATTTAGGGGACACAAACGGTGGCTGGAGTTCACTTGTCATCACAACGAGTGCTGTAATAAATGATCTGCTTCTCATTGATATCAAAATAGGTCCAAGATTCTGTGTTCATTAGACATAAGTTCTTGTAGTAAAATTACTGTTAACAACCTCAATACATAGGGTTAATAAATTTAAAAAAAACATAACCCTAAGATCTTTCATAGAAACTTTATGATTTTTCCCTTAGGTTTCTACTCAATATTAATTTCTGCCTCTGGGGGAAAAAGGACCTTATTTAAAAATCCTTTATTCTTCCATTTATATTAAATAACACAAAATTATTTTTAATAATATGATATGGAATCTAGAGACAAAACACTTTGGTCTACAAAAGGGAACCAATTTATTTCATAAATCATATTCTTTTGCTCCTTGCAGCAATTTCCCATTTCCCTGGAAAGGGGATGTTATTATGTTCTATCTGTGGCTCTTGGTGTAATTTTAATTTATCATTAAGTAACACTTTGCTTTTTAACATAAAGAATTCAATGTGCTTGATGGAGCAGTGCTCCATGGAAAGTTAGATTCTTAGCAACAACTGTTTGGAGCAGAGGAGTTTATTAATTTATCAGAACCTTATGTTCACTTTCACATTTCTTAGCATAGGAAGCAACAGTCAGCTGCACCTGTTGCCAATTAAAGCATTAATGGCACATCAATCAAAGGAAAATCCCTGGGAATGGAGACGACACAGGCTCTGTGTGCCTGTCATTTTCTTGGAAGTCATCCTTTATTTCAAGAATAAGAAAGATATGCAAGCTGCACCCTCCAAACTGCAGTCTGCACTTTTCCTTTAAAATGATTTCAGTAGCTGAATACCTGAGAATCAATAAGTCCACATGTATTTTACAGTGGTGAAATCGTTGTTGAGGTTTGAATGTTTCTGTTTTAGTTACTTTTCTATAGCTGTGCTAAAAATTCCCTGACCAAAGCAACTTCAGGGAGAAGGGAATATTTTGGCTTAGGGTACAGTTCTTCCTGGAGAGGAAGTCACACAGGAGATTGAGCCAGCTGGCCACATGGCATCCACAGTCAAGGAAAAAACAGTGAATAGCTGCATTAAGCTCACTTTCTCCTTTTGATAAGTCCGAGATTTTAGCCCAGGGACTAGGGCCACCCACAGTGGGCAGCCTTTCCCACTTCAAATAACCTAATCAGAGCAGTCACCCATGGGCATGCAGAAGCTCACCTCTGGGGGAAACTAGATATGTTAGCAAGCTAAGAATGGAGGTAAATCATCAAATTATCTATCTATCTGTCTATCTATCTATCTATCTATCTATCTATCTATCTATCTATCTATCTTCTATCTATCTTCTATCATGTGTGTGTTTGTGTGTGCACAAGTGTGACTGCATGTGTGTAACAGTAGGAGTCTGTTAGCATTTTTAGCAGCCTTGATAAAAGTTAACAACCAGGCTTACAAAAAGCAGGGACACACTGTTCAAGAGAACTGACTAACATAATAACCCAGGTATATCCAATCTTGACATTTCCAAATAATCCTCAGAATATACTTAGAAAAAATGTGATATAATAAACTATAATATAATGTAATATACATACTAATATCTCAAAGATTTTGGATACCCAAAGATGAAGAAATAAATGACCACACAGGGGCTTTTAGTACTAGGATGGCTGGAAGTTACTGCTTTAAAGGCTGGTTAGTTTTTTCAGTCTTCCTTGTAACATACTACATGTTTATGTTTTGGGCCCATCATTTTCTCCTTATGTGATGGATGGATAACTTTTTCCATTCCTGGGGGTGCAATGAGATTATGAAGACGAATATTCCAGCTTCTACCCTTCTACTAGCCTGCAACCCTTGGGCATAACTGACTGTAGCAATATAGTGATATTCTCAGGCAAGGATTTTATGGGGTGAGTACATGCCTGGAGTAAGTCCAGTGCATTGTTGATGCACAGGGGTTCAGTATCTAAAACATTATTCTTCCTCCCAGGCTTCTAAAACCAGAGCTTCCAGAGGCTGTCCTCCACCAGGTGAAAGCCTCCTGTAGTGTTTCAGAAGCACTTGGTGTAGAGAAACACCAGGCAGGATGAGATCCCCTCCTGTAGCAGAGTCTGGAGCTTTAGTCCCAGGAAATTTGTCTGCTGCTTGTAGCTCTTCCTGCCCTCATTTCCGGCCTCCCTTCACTTACTTCCTGCCCTCCCTTCCTTCACTTCCCGCCTTCCTTTCCTTCACTTCCTCCCTCCCCTCCCTTCACTTCCTCCCTGCCCTCCCTTCCTTCACTCACTTCCTGCCCTCCCTTCCTTCACTCACTTCCTGCCCTCCCTTCTTTCACTCACTTCCTGCCCTCCCTTCCTTCACTCACTTCCTGCCCTCCCTTCCTTCACTTCCTCCCTTCCTTCACTCACTTCCTGCCCTCCCTTCCTTCACTTCCTCCCTGCCCTCCCTTCCTTCACTCACTTCCTGCCCTCCCTTCCTTCACTTCCTCCCTGCCCTCCCTTCCTTCACTCACTTCCTGCACTCTCTTCTTTTCTTCTGTCACTTACTCCTCAAAGCTCAGAAGCATCTTTTCTAGTCTCACAAGACAATGAATTTTTCTTTCAGGTCATTCAAGTTATGTTCCTTGTTGCTTGCAATGGAAAGAACCTAATTTATACTTAGGATTGTGAAACCTTCTCCTCAGAGCCCCTGACATTTCTCTATGTCTAGATGAATCACCTATATAAGAGTGGAAATCCAAGTTTGTACAAACAGACCATTTGACATTTAATTTTCAGCACACTGTATGTACACATGAAATCTCTCTACCTTGCCTCTATTGACGTTTACACTAACTCAGGGTGTGTAATAGTATCCATGGCTTCTACCTTCTGAGTCCTGGTAGCACGTCTGACCCAGTTGTCCCCCCCCCCCACACACACAAATCAAGTGTTCTTAGATATTGCATGAGGTTACCAGGGAAGGGGAGGGACAAAGACATTGCATTTGAGATCCACAAGAGCAGCCTTTCTTCAGGACAAAATGGTCTTGTGATAAGGATTCAATTAATGTTTATTTGATGAGAAAACCAAAGGGCTCCAAGTAAGTGGAGGGTATTTTTGCATATGCTGAAAAAAGTAACCCACAGAAGGAAGTCCCCAGAGGAAACCATGTCACCTTTTGTAGATGCCAACCCAAAGTTTGAAAAAATAAATGAAAGAAAAGGGGTGAAGAAAGGAAAGTAAAGCAAAGGAAAAGGAAAAGGAAAGAGGAGAGGAGGGAAGAGGAGGGGAGGATAAGAGGGGGGGGAACTTCACAGAGTACAGACTTGACATGGAAGTAGAGTTGGTTCAGAGAAGAGGGAAAATAGGGATTTCAGGGCTTCTTCTAAAATGTGGTTTTCTACATGCTCACTTAGGTTCTTTTTAGTAGAACAGTATAGCCCTGTGTAAAGACTAATTGGGGGCCTGGGTGGTTGAAACACAACCTGGAAAGAGTCCATTCCTTAAGAAGGATGCATGTCTTGTGAAATGTACCCTGATTTTCATACCTACTCTAAAAACGTTTTCATTGCAATTAAAATGACCAACACACAGAAGAGCCTCCCCTAAATTTGACCTTCTTCGTATTACAACTGAATTTTAAAATATGTAAATTGGAGAATTAAGTTTTGCTTTGATTTTCCCACATTAAATGACACGTGATATGTGAAAATCAAGCACATATTCTTGGCAATAAGTAATGTACCACTCATAAAATGGCTTGTATGATCCAGTGATATAATATTAAACACAGGCTACACATACACCATACACTTCCAACCAGACTAGCAGTTGCTCCAGGTGGAAGCTCCTAGCACAGTTGGCCCTGATTTTCAGAAAATAAACCGTTCAGTGTCTGAATGTCTCCCTCTTCACTGACTCAACTCTGCTTTCCACATTCAGAGAACTGCCATGGACCAGATATGAGGTACTTGACCAATTACATGTTCACACTCTTCCTTCCCTTCCTTCCCTTTCCCTCCCCTCCCCTTCCCCTTCTTCCCCTTCCCCTTCCCTTTCCCCTTCCCTTTCCCTTCTCCTCCCTTCCCTTCCCTCCTCTCCCTTCCCCTCCCTTCCCCTCCCTTCCCCTCCCTTCCCCCCTCCATTCCCCCTCCTTTTCCTTCCCCTTCCTTCCCCTCTCTCCCCCTCCCTCCCTTCCCTTCCCTCCCCCTCGCTTCCCCTCCTTTCCCTCTCCCTCCCCCTCCTCCCCTCCCTCCCCCTCGATACCTCCTCCCCCTCCCTCCCCTTCCTCCCCTCCTCCCTTCCCTTCCCTCCCTCCTTCCCCTCTTTCTTCCCTCCCCCTCTCTCCCCCTCCCTCCCCCTCCTCCCTCCTCCCTCCCTTCCCTTTCCTCCCCTCCTTCCCCTCCCTCCCTCCCTCCCTCCCTCCCTTCTCCTCCCTCCCTCGCCTTCCCCTCCCTTCCACTCCCTCCCTCCTCCTTCCTCCTTCCCCTCCTTCCCCTCCCTCCCCTCCCTCCGCCTCACTCCCCTCCTCCCCTCCCTTCCCCTCCCCTCCTCCCTCCCCTTCCCTTTCCCTTCCTCCTTCCCTTCCCTCCCCCCTCTCTACCGCCCTCCCTCCCCTCCCTCCCGCCTCCCTCCCCTGCCTTTCCTCTCCTCCTCTCCCTAATCTTCCCTTCCACTCTCCCCTCCTCCTTCCTTCTCTTTGCTTTTTTCTTTTCCTGTTCTTTCCTCCTCTTCCTTTCCTCCCTTTTCTTTTCTTCTCCTTTTTTCTTTCTTTTTTTTTCCCTCCAACAGCTCAGTGTTTGAGTGTGTGCAAGGCCCCAAGATCGATTCCTGATACCACTTAAATAAATAAAAGAAGAGAAAAAAAAAAGAAAAGAAAAACAACAGAAAACAAGAGAAAAGAAAAGCCAAGCTAAGACTGAGCATATGCCCATCAAAGTAGAATTGAGGAAGTTGAGGTGAGAGGATTGGGCATATAGTAAAGCCGTGTCTAAAAACAGACAAATGACCAAAATGAAAATCAAAACAAGAAACAGAAACAACCCAGAGTGGTTCCAGCACAATCTCACACTATGTTGCTTTCTTTTTAAAAATATACTTTGCTATTTTTATTTTATTACTATTTTTATTTTGTCTGCATGTATATAAGTATACCCATGTTGTTCAATGCCTACAGAAGCCAGGAACTGGAATTATGGAAGCTTGTTAGCCACCATATGGGTGCCAGGATTTGAACCTGGGTCCTGGGGAAGAACTGCAAGTGTTTTGTTTTTTTTTTTTAATCACTGAGCTATGTCTCTCCAGTCCCCTGTGCTTCTTTCTTTGCCTGTTTTGTTTCTGGGTTCCTAGCTTACCACTGACTGAAATCTTTGTAAATGCCAAGTCTTCGGATGCTGGGACTTTCTTTCCAGCTTTCTCACCAGCCTGGAGAGATTGGTTTACTTTTAAGCAGTGCTTTCTGTTAAGACATTTGCTTTCTTTGTTGTTTGGAGTATAAAGCAGCCAAGCCCAGAGGAAAGAGGTAGCTGGCCTCCACCAGCTAAATGACCCAACTGAGCTGTGGGACAAACATTCAGAGCTTAGCATCTGAGGGTCCTTAGGCAAGTCCCTCTGAGCCTCAGTCAGGACCACACATGAAATGTTAACATGATGGTACTCACAAAAACATCAGTCACTCCAAGAAAGTGTGATCGGGTATGGCTGCCTCAGCCTGCTCACAAGTAATGAAAACCACAAGTGCTGTATCTATATGCACGTGAAGAGTTGTATGTTATGTAGTTTACTGTTCACGACAGAACAATGTTGGTTATGACAGTTTCAAGTGTTTTAATATTTCTCAATTGGTCTGTGAGCCAGAGTTGCTGAGAGGCTGCAGGTGGGAGTTAATACTTGAATGTCTTAGTGAGATTTTTACTTCTCAGTGGTCTGACCTCCAAGTTCAAAGCTTTAAGGAAGCCATGGGACTGCTGGTGATCGCCTTGTGTTTATATCTGTTCCTGCTCCTGGCTAGACCGGAACTTCCCTACGTCCCTTACTTTGTCTTTGGGGATAAAACACTCATGCAATTGACAGGAAGTCAACTAGTATACCATGAAAACTAGAAAGAAGTGACCATCGGATCCCAATCACAGCATCATAGTCAGTTGATGAATGGCAGATACCTGATCTATCTTCATCTTGCCAACAGTGTGTGTGAACCTGCACCGTACGGTCTGGATGTTTGTGTCTCCCTAAACTCATAGTTGAAACATATTCATCAAAGTGATGATATTAGGAGGTGGGGTCATTAGATCCTGAAGACTGAGCTCTTATGACTGGGATTAGTGTCATTATGAAAGTCTCCAGAGAGGCCTTCCACCATGCGATGACAGAGCTGGAACGTGCTGCCTGAACTGACAGGCCTTCAGCAGACAACAAAACTGTTGGTACCTCCATCTTAGGCTTCCTAACCTCCAGACTGTGAGAAACACATGCTTGGTATTTATAAGTCACCCAGGTTATGGGATATTATTAGAGTGGCCTGAGTAGTGGTAGGTATGGCAAGAGTAATAGGCAAATCGTCAACAAATCCCTAAGCAAGAACTCTGAAATGCCTAGGGAAATGGCTAAGTGGGTAAAGTGTTTTGTATGCAAGCATGAGAAACTTGCATATAAGCATGAGATTCTCAGCACTCACTTAAAAGTCAGTGTTGGGGGCTGGAGAGATGGCCTAGCGGTTAAGAGCGCCCACCGCTCTTACAGAGGACCCGGGTTCGATCCCCAGCACCCACATGGCGGCCGAGAACCGTCTGAAACTCCAGTTCCAGGAGAACTCCAGTTCCAGGGGAATCTGACACCCTCTTCTGACCTCCGCGGCATTACACGACACGGGTGCACAAACTTGCATGCAGACAGTACATTGATACACATACAGAAATAAATTAAAAAAAAAAGTCAGTGTTGGGGAGGCCCAGATTCGAGGATCCCTGGGGGAGCTGGTGTAGTAGTCTAGCGGAATCATCGAGCTTCTGGTTAAGTGTAAGACTGCCTCAAAAATCAGGTGTAAAGTGAGTGAGAAAGACACTTGACCCTGACCTCTAGCCTCTACACTTACACTTCCCCTACATGAACACACACACACACACACACACACACACACACACACACACACACACGCACAAGGAATTCTGAAGATTTCTTACAACTGTCATCCAAAGTTTAAATTTATACTTCAAAGTTGAAGTTAACACCTTTAAAAATAAGTACATCTTGAAACACAGACAATGCCACAGCCACCTGTCTTAAGAGTATTTGAACTAACTTTGCAAACATCAGAAAACTTAAGTCACAGCCATCTGCTGGGCTGAGTGCTGTGTGAGATGAAGTAAGCTTCGTCCCTGGCCTAAAGAGGATTTCAGTCTACAATACACACCACTGAGGCACATAGAAGTCACACCCCTCTACGGGGGAAATGTCAAAGTCTCTAATAGGGAAAGGTCCAATCGTTTGTTTATATTTTCCAAAGGCTGGTTTGAATAGATAATTGTCACCTAGCTAGGTCAGCAGGATTCTTCGATCCATGAAGGAGTATGTGCTAATTTCCAAATATTTTCTGTATCTACACAGTTTAGGCCCTATTGCCTTTTCGAAACATTTTACTTCTTCAGTCTAGCTTGTGAACATAAGCCCTTCCTCCGTTTCTTCAGCTTTGACATTACTTCCTTAGTTCTAACAGAGCTCCGCACTCTCTTATATGCATTTCATTATTTACTTTTGAATCTCCATTGGTTGCTAAGTTCCAGTGGGCGGGACCACGTAATTCTTGTTCACTACATTCTCTCTAATATTTAACATAGTGCCCTGTAATAAGTAGCTGTTTATTGCTAAAGCAAATTGAAGAACAAAACCAGCTAAGCCTTGAAAGTACCTTCAACCTTGCTTGCAGTGGCATCTGTAGTAAGTGAAACTTGATTAGGACCATTTCTCATAGATGTTTGTATTCAAGAAAAACAAAACCTAAGCTCCACCAACAGAAACCACAGGGATCACTTGTATAACTAGGGAATTCCTAGTGGGACCAACCAAATCAGTAACTGTATAGCTTAAACAATCAGTCATCTTTGTCTTGTTCCCACATTTGCCCTATAAAAGCCCATTTCTTGCTTCCCAAAATCCTTTTGGTTTGGTGCATTGGAATGGTTGCTTGTTCAAATAAACTGTTCTTTTAAAAATATTTTATTGACATTTATTTTATTTTTGTGATTGTCTGGCCTGCATGTATGTAGGGCTGCATGCGTGTGCACTGCCTTTGATAGCCAGGACATGAGATCCCCTGGAACTGGAGTTACTGATGGTTGTTAGCTGCTGTGTGGGAGATGGGAACAGAATTCATCTTTTGCAAGAGTAGACATTGCTTTTAACTGTTGAGGCATCTCTCTGGTTCCCCAAATAAACTCTTTAAAATGTGTATTAAGTTTCAGTTTTTATTTTCAACAATAGTTAATATTTTGTTGCATTGGGGGACTTTTTTCTATTGGTGTAGTTTCTCTTTGTATTCGTGCCTGTGCTGACTTCTAGAGTACTTCTGCCAAATGGGCTTTCTGTGTTGCTATAGATATCATGCCTGTGTTCATCTAAAACAGTGCCACTAGCCCTGCCTGGAAATTTGGTTACTGAGGCTATGGAACTGAATTCTTTATTATATTTCAATATAATTGAGTTAAATTTAAGTAGCTCCCTACAGAAGGCTGCATTAGACCCAGAAGATTCATATCAGATTCAGAAGCCATCTAAGTTTTTCAGTTCTAGAAATCTGTTTTCCAATCATGGCCACTACCAATATGGGGCTATTTTTTTTTAAAGTTCAAGATATTTGAAATTAAATGTGTTAGATATTTAGTTTCTGAATCATGCTAGCCACATTCAAAGTGTTCAAAAGCCAGATTTGCCCAGTGGCTACCATGTTGGGCACCTCGGAGATGGATCTCTGTTGTCATAGAAAGTTCGAATGAACAACCAATCATGTTTTGAATAGCTCAGGTGACCAGGAACCAAGATGTGCATTTTCCCCAACGTGGGTGCTTTACTTCCCCATTCTCCCGTTGAGTCCTTATTGTGAGACAGACTTGATTAGAGAATTGGGGTCCTAGTTCCCCTGGAAAGCAAATAACACCCAACTTCAATTCACCTTATCTGAATAGGACATTGACCCCTAGAGCCAGCATAGCTGTAAATTAGGGATCTTGCTTTCATCTAAGTTGAGGCAGACAGCCATTGTCCTGTGAAAGGGTATCACAACCACTTTTCAACACTCTCTACTTAAATTTCTTATTTGCTCCCAGACAGGTCAGCTAGCGAGGTTGCAGGAATCTCTTGACCCCTTGGTATCACTGGGCTCTCAGAAGCTGAGCTTCCAGGAGCATCTCTCTTGCTTCTCATTTGCAACCTGCTTGAAGATTGGCTGCCCTCCGCTCCCAGGATGCCGTGCAGCTATTGGCAAGGACTCAGGCTTTGTTGCCTCCAGACGGGATAACCACGGAACTTCTCTGGAAGACCACCCAGAAGCTTCAGCTGGCACAATGTGGTGCCGTCCATCTGCGGAACAGCACCTGGCTCGCTGTGCCAGGAACACCTGTGCTCTGTGGGCTCTGGCTACCTCTTCTCTTCTCAGTGACATTTGAGGTACAGGCCCGAGTGCCCACACTGGAAATTGCTACTCTGGAGCCTCTTTCATCCCCTCAGTGCCCAGTGGTAGGGTGCTGGTCAGCTAAAAATTGTCCTGTGCAGGGGGTTAAAATCAGGGCATTTTTCTGAGAAATTTACTTCTCATTTGACAAAGCCAACTTTTCTATGTTCTGGGACACAGTGAAAAAGCCATCTGTTAAGGTATACTTCTGCCATGCAGGGTCATTTTGGGGAATGGATATTGAAATAGTGTTTGGGAACTAAAAAAATAAAATAAAATAAAAAAAAACAATAAAAAGTGACTAGCTTCAAGTCTTCACTTCCTTTGAGGAATCTTTTTATTTTGTGCTTGTTAAAAGTTGATTTTTTCATCAACTTCTTGATTTTCCCCCAATCACTGCGCCACCTCTGTCTAACCCGATTTCTCAATCTTTGACCACCAGAACTTTGCTCTGTGCTGTTTCACTTTACTTCCTCTCTTGCCTACCCCACCTCAGTGTTTTAAAACCACAACCATTAAAAATTCTTTTAAAAAAACATTTAAATACCACCCCCTTTCGTAAAAATGTCTCGTCAGATTTCTTCTTCTTGTTTGCTTCAGAAAGTGGTGCTTTGATTGTCCATTAGAGAGTTGTTTACATTTCTCCAAAAGCTCCATTTAGTTTCCTTGACAAGGTGGAATAAGTGACTGCTGTGATGGATAGAGGCACCTGTCCTAATGGCTGCTCACACTGTGCCCACCAGTGCACGTTACATTGATAAATTGACAACAGTTGGGACATGCTCTGCTAGCAGCGAGAATGGGACTAGGAGGACAAACACAGGCGGTGAGACAGTCTGCTTTAATATTCCTGGGAAAGGTGTACAGCCTCCTAATCTAACACCCCAACAGCTGCTTGAGGAATTAGTGCCCAGGCAGAATTTCTTTGTTACCTTGACACTGCCTCTGCTAGTTAGTATAGAATTCTATTCACCTTCTTCAGGTTTAACTGCTGCAATCCTCCAGTTGAGGGCTGTGAAGAAAGCTACCCAAGACTGTACTTTGGCCTTAAGAATTTATATATCTTTTAAATTCCTTCATTGAAGACATTTCTAAGTTCCCTGACAAGAGACAGACAAAATGCTGCCTATCATCTTCCCTCGATAATCAGGCAAATGTAGGGAATGCCCTCAGTCAACACTAAGGTGTTAATTATCTGGAATAAGGAGCTCAGGAGGTTCCAAAATTTCTACTAATGAAGCGGTAACTGTCACTATACCCCACCCTGCTGGGTGTGTGGGGGGGTGGTTTAGAAGGTGTTCAGTTCTTTCTCCTGAATACCTTTTCATTTTCTTTCTTCCACTCTAGTGGTTTCACATTACCCTTAATAAGTTGGGGTGGCTGCAAGACTCCTCAGTGGACCTTCCCTGTTGACAAAAGGCCAAAGCAGACAGGCACATACATAGCTCTGTGTACTGATCCCAGATTCTGCAGCCTCATGCCCCCATGTCCTTCTTCTCAGATAAGTTGGGAGTTTGGGGGCAAAGCTGTGGGTGGGTCTGCTGACACAGCTGGCTGAGAGCATCAGTGTCAGCAGCAGCAGCAGCAGAAGCAGCAGCAGCAGCAGCAGCAGCAGCGTCTCCAGCAGCCCTGCTTCATCCATTACCGGCTTATCTTAACTGAAGACTAATCTAAAGGAACAAATGACCACCGAGAAAATGCTACAACTTAATACAAAGTCATAAAAAAGAAGAGCAAGGAAGAAAAAGCAGGAGCAAAACCCAGCATGGACATAACGATGCTTTCCTGAGCCTTGCTTTCAAATGGCCTACTTACTGATTTTATGATAAGACAATTTGCCTTTGTGATTTGCATGGGTAATGAAGCAATTAGCAGCCATCATATATAAAACATGCTAGTTCTTCATTAAACGCCAAACCAAAATGGCACAGCACAAGATGTGTAGTGTGCCGAGGCTCAAGTGCCCAGTCTTTCTGTTTTACTTTGTGAGGAGTTGTGTTGGGAGTCTGCTTGCTGTCGGCCTCACTCTAGCCTTAGAGGGCTAGACTGTGGTTAGTTTGATGTGAAATTCTGACGGGCTGGCAGTCGCCTCCACTCCCCACCCCCTAACTGCTACTAAATTTCATTTCAAGTTATAATTGTTGACATTGGAAACAGCTCCTCGGATCAGAACAACAAAGCAACAATTACACAGGATCTGGTGTTTCTCATGCAAATTACAGCAATAAAATACAGGAAAATCCGGCCCACTTACAGACCAGTTTTTGTCTGTGGAGAACACAGTCTGAACTATTAGGTTAACTAAATTAAAATGTAAATCTTGGCTGGATTTTCTTCTTAGATAGCAATATGAAACAGTTTCTAAAAGAAAAAAAAAAGCTTAAGGGACCATATTTCAAACAAGTTGTCATGAATATTTTTTTAATGAATAGGTCTGAAAAGTTCAATTGTCTATAACAATCGAAGCTTTAAAATACCATTCAAATGGGAAAAGCAGAGAAGAGAGCAAGGCTAGTGAATTTACTTCTTATATTTTTGCTTATAAAGAAACTTGGGAGCTGTGGACCCAGTGATAGAGTCCTTTGCGTTTCCAGGAGTCAAGCTATATCTCTCTTATTCCCAGTTGGTGTAACGTGTATAATGAGACATGTAACCTGGGGAAGATCAGTGAGCATTAAAACCGAGTTCCTTCACTTCATTAGAGTTGCTTTCCTTCCTGTCTTTGTCTCTCCTTCCACACAAAAGCAGGGCCTGGTGAAAGTGTCACAGTCAGAGGGCTGAATGAAAAAGTCAGCCACCAACCACGGTGTCTCTAGCATCAAGGAGGTAGGAATGCTGCCTCTGCAAGCCACTCGGAGTTCGGCAAAGATCCAGAAACAATGATTAGAATCTATAGGAGAATGGTGTGCTTTCTGAACCATTTATCGACTGCTTTTAAGAACCCAAACTAAACAAAACAAAGCAACAGTTCTTCAGAAGCAGATGAAGGAATTCAGTGCTCAAGGCCTCACTCAATCAGTACTGCAGGAGAAACATCAAAGCAAAGGGGAAGAAAAAGCTCTGATTGTGCCCTTCTCTGGGATTCAGCTCAGAACTCATCTGCTTTGAAAGCCATACCTCTGAGTTTGACCACAAGTCAACTGACCCGTATGAAGGCACGACAGCACGGGATACTGACATTTAATTTATGTATTTAATTTTTTTTTCATACAGGGAAAAGGAATGGAATGATCACATCTCATTTATAACAAATCTGATCTTTAAAAGGCAATAATTTTACAAATGCACTTTTGCATTAAGAACACTGTTATCATAAGCATGGAGCAAACGCTGTGTGGGCAGTCACTCTGACTTATAGCAGCTCCGTACAGCTGCCGCAAGATAACCAAGAATAATGGTTTTTGATAATCAGGCCACACTATTAATATAACATGAACCACAAGCACTTTTGTATTGCAGCTCTGGTTAAACTAGCAAATCTCATTGGAATATAGAGAAGAGGTGGGGAGAAATGTTATCTTTCCACACTGAAAAATATACCTCATGGTTCTGTCTAGGTGTTCCATGCCTCAGCGGCGCTGAAGAATGTTTCCCTTTAGAACCTCTGGTCCTTTCTACTCACTTCCAGCTCAACCTCTCCTGGCTAGGTCAGAATTTAGCTCCCTGAAATGCAGCAGATGGATTTCAAATGGCAGTTCTGTTGGCTGGGGAAGCTGGTGGAACCTGCCGAGGTCCAGAGCAAGCTGGGTAGATGCTAGACTCTTGCTGGCCTGTGACGGGTGAAATATTGCTGGATGTAAAGGGACTCATTCTGGCTGATGAGAGCAAAGGGGAATGCTGCCCCTTTGTCGTAAATGTTAATGTGAAGGAAAATATGAGAGAAGCACTTCTGGTGGTAAGAGTTAGGCAGCATAATCGTGACAAGTAAAACCAGGCTTATGCATGTCACTGCAATGTTTATTCATATGGTGACATTTACGATAACTTTTCTCTACAAGGCAATGGTTTCCCGGCATTTTAATAACCCAGAAACCATGATGAAGTTGTCCTCAGATACACGATGTGTATATCTGCCATGTAGGTCTCCATTTCTTAGGAGTTGTGCACCACAAGTGAATTATGTACTGAGTACCAATGCTTGGGCTGCTTCCAAACATTTGAGAGGGTGTGTGGTTGTTCAGTAAAGAAATACACATGTCCTGAGCTTCATAATGAGAATAGGCAGAAGAAAGAAACTGAGGTTCAGAAATTTCGTTTTACATTTTGTTTTCTTTTTTCTCCTATGCTGTCAGAACAACATAATGCTTATTCATTCATTCATCAAACATTTATTGAACACTGACCGAATGACAGTCAGTGGAGTAGGTACAGAGGGAAAGGAGAAAACACATCTTCAAGATCAGACCCTGGTAGGAAAGAATTGGCAGGCACATATTTAATTATAACATTTGACAAATCATGATTAGTAGGGTCTATCTACACTGTTGTTGGAAATATTACATTAGAGCAACATGGAATTACTGACAAGATTTTGATGAACTTAATCTGAGCTTTGATGACTTAGTTTTACATTTTGTTTTATTTTTCCTCCTATGCTATAAATTAGTCACCATGTCTAGTTTATTTTCATATCATGATGTATCGAGCAAGTACCTGGTCATCTATAGATATTAACTGATAGCCTGTATAGAATATTTATTGGTTTGGGGGTATGTTTTTTTTTATTTAACCTTTGTAGCACCTCCCAAGATAGAACTTATGTTATCCTCATTTTACAAAGGACATCAAGGCACAGAAAGGTGAACTAAAGTGTCCTACATCATGTTGAGAGGTGGAGAAAATGTACTGAGCTGGGTGCTCTGTTCTGACTACAGAGACATTCCTTCCGCAAACATGCTGCCTCTGGTCAATAAATGTTTGGATCCTGACTGAGCTAGCAAGAATCTCTCAGCATTTATATTGTGATTTCATTTATGGCTATAGAATTTCGTAGGAATGCTTAGCTCAGGTAATGAAACAAAAAACCATCAGAGTGCATAAAATTCAGTTGATGATTAAATTTTTATTTGTTTCCACAAGAAACTCAAGAGATTGTCCACAGTATATTTGTTCTCTGGAAAGCACTGAGCTTGTGGACCAGTGAGGATAGCCTTAACTGACAATGCTGCTTTTTTGAGATTACTTCTTGTTGTTTCATGGGTACACACCAACACTACTCTCCACAGCAGGCCCTGTGGTTATCTTGGCATTATTGTTCCACAGTGTGAGTCTATAAAGAATATATTCATAAGAGAAAAACAGCAGTTGAATTGGAGAACTTGTTTAAAAACTGAAAGATTGGGGCTGGAGAGATGGCTCAGCATTTAAGAGCACCAACTGCTCTTGTAGAGGACCCGGGTTCAACTCCCAACCTACATGGCAGCTAAGAACCATCTTTAACTCCAGTTCCAGGGGAATCTGATGTCCTCTTCTGACGTCCGCGGGATTGCATGACACAGGTGCACCAACCTACGTGCAGATAGTACACTCATACACATAAAAAATAATAAATAAAAAAAATTAAAACTGAAAGATTTCCTTCCACCCAAGTTCAACAAATCTACTGGTTCTCTGGATGAGTTAAATTTTGGACTGTGAATGTAACTGTGTGATGTACATTGTTTTTTGCTTTGTAAATAAACATTCCTGAGATTAGAAAATCAAATATTATGTATAATTATCAGCATGAAGTCTCAAGATAAGGAGAAAGGAGAGGTAGGAGTATTGAAAGGAGATGTGAGCAACTCTCTCCTTGAACTTCTTTACATAAGTAGCAATCTCCACATGGCTACAGGGGTGTGACTGAATATTGTTGTCAGCTTTTAATAGCTATATCATTGGCTCATGAAGACAAAAATTGCAGTCAATTCTCTAGATGCTAATTCCTGGTTTAAGAAATAAATCAAGGGTTAAGGCTATATAGCTCACTGGGTGAACTTTTGCCTGATCTCTGAGATGCCCTGGGTTCAATTCCCCAGCAAAGTTGAAAAGAAGAAATGATCCAGTAAGTCTGATTGTACTAGATATTATCACATTGTAACATCAGTCCCGGTTATATTTCCATATAAGCCATGTGGAAAAATGAATTTCTTTATCTTTACAATTGGTAGTCTATCATTTATTTATTCATCATTAACTTATATTCTATTATGTAAAAAATTAGGAAGTTTTATTTCTCTTTAAACAGTATTTGCAGCTTGTGAGAGATTGTGAAGATACCAACATTTTTCTTTTTCTTCTACTCAGTAACCAAAATGGTCTGTGGCATGTTTATTTTTTAACTTAAAGTGAATTAAAACATTTTTTGAGAATTTCATTATATCCCTTGAGATAATTGGGAAGATAAAATAACATGCCACAGAAGAAAATTGGCCTTTGTATGTGTTCAAGTGTGCGTGTATGTTTATATTCAGTATTGTAGGTAAGCCTCATAGATATAGTTATGAAAGAAACAACATTTAAGACATTCAAAATGCTAATATTTAACTAAAAACTTAATTTTCATATATTAGTTTGAATATTTGATTCTGTTCTATTTTCACATTCGCGCAGTGATAACAAAAACTTAGATTAATTATACTTGTGGCCATAATTACATTAAAATAATTCAATAAAATGAAACATATAATTTAATACAAATAAATTTGTAATTGAATTAAACAAATAATTAATAGTTTAAAAATAATGGACGGGGGCTGGAGAGATGGCCTAGCAGTTAAGAGCGCCGACCGCTCTTACAGAGGACCAGGGTTCGATCCCCAGCACCCACATGGCGGCTGAGAACCGTCTGAAGCTCCAATTCCAGGAGAACTCCAGTTCCAGGGGAATCCGACACCCTCTTCTGACCTCCGCAGCATTGCAGGACACGGGTGCACAGACCTGCATGCAGACAGTACATTCATACACATACAAAAATAAATAAAATTAATAAAAAAAAATAATGGACAGTATGAAATATGGCACGGTCTATTAGAGGAATCCTGGCAAGGCAAAAATATCTCAGTGTCACAGAAAACTGAAAAAGGAATCAACTTTTTCTAACTCCCTGATCTCATTTTGAAGATAAGGAAATATTATAGACACCTGGAGAAACTTGGTCTCTGCTCTGCAGCCAGCCCATGGCAAGCCAAGCATAAAATTGAGGTTTTTCACACCTCCATCTTCATCACCTTGTTTCAATCTACAGGTCACAAATTGCTCTGCTTAAATTCCATTTGTTGGGTATGTGGTGCCATTGCCAGGGTTTTTAGGTGCAGAACAACCTGACCATAGCAGATCTCGACATACAAGAGAGAAAGAGAGGAAAAGATTAAATAAACCATGGACCAGAGTTAAATTCTGTGGCCAAATCAGGCCAGAGACCTATAGTCCTAGTACTTAGGGAGAGGAGGCAGGCTGATCATGAGATGGGGATCAACTCCACCTACAAAGTGAGAACATCTCACAAACAAACAAAAATCAAACCAAAACCCAACACTACCACTCCAAAATATCTAAACAAATGATAATGAGTGTTAGTACCTACTATGAAAACAATAATACTAATGTTTGATGGGGTAGAATTTTATACAGAGTTTTGATTCAGAACAACACAAAAGGATGGGAGTGTTGTTTAGTTAGGAATACTTGCTGCTCCTAAAGTCCTGGGTTCAATCCCCAGCATCCACATGGCTATTCATACGACTGTCTGTATCTCCCATTCCAGGGGATCCAGTCACATCTTCTGGCTTCCACTGGCACCTACACTCACACATGCACATTCATACATGCAGGGAATAAACACACACATCTACACATATAAATCTAAATTTTTTAATGTTAAAAGAGCAACACAAAAGGTAGGCAGTGTGAAGCAAGTCAATGTGTAGTGTCAATATTGCTTGGGAAAGAGTAAAATCATTACTTTATATTGAACTTAAAGAAAGCAAGGAAGTATATATTAATCTCTCTGGTAGCCACTAAAATAAGAATACAATCCTACAAACATAGAAACAGGACATTTAAAGATAATTAATTTAACATATTCCCTGTATTTTTAGAATCTATAGAAAGCAGGAGGAAGAAGCAGAAAACACTTCAGAATGTGTTATTTGAATGAGATGCCTTTTGAACACAAGAATCCTGAAAGTCTGAAAGTAGGCTGACAAAAGAATAATATGGACCCCAACCAGAAAACTGGCTCAGCTTCTTACATCAAACGAAGAGGAACTGTAGACATTTTCATTTTGAATGATAGAAAGTTACATATGTATGTTTGTTCCAAATGTAAAATTTTAAGCACCTAATAACATTTCAATACATACAAGTAAAAAACAGACATAAAAGTAGAAATGCATGTGTGTAATCATAGTGAGAGGCTACACCTGATGAAACAGACAAGAGTTAACAAAGACATAGATAGCTGAACCTAGCAAGATATATTATATTCAAGGGCATATGGAATACTTAACTTTTTTTTTTTTTTTTTTGTCTTTTTGAGACAAGTAGCCACAGCTGGCCTGGAAGTCGCTATGGAGATCAGTCTGGACCTCCTTAGTGCAGGGATTAAAGGTATGTGTCCCTATGCCCAGCAAGAAATTATTAAAAAAAACTGAGAAATTCCAATGTACTTATAAATAACTTATGTAAAAAGGGTATGCATAAATAAGTTATGTAAAAAGTAAGAAATTATCAGGAAAATTCTAAGTATTACCTTACTTCTGCTGGTTTTCATTGTTATTGTTGCTGTATTTAATTCAAGTTCTCTTGGAGCCAAGGCTAGCCTTTAAGTACAGATGTAATCTAGGATGACCTTCAACTTCCAATCCTCCTGCCGCACTTTGAGTGCTAATATTATAGCCATGTGCCACCACTCCTGGTTTGATGAGGTACTAAATATATTCAGGACCTCGTGTGTGCTAAGCAAGGACTACACCAAATGCGTTATATTCTCAGCACTTCAAAACATTTATAACCAAATGAAATACAATATAACATATCAAAAGTATTGGAAATTTGCCATACCCTTTGTAAGGCTATTTCAGAAAAGAAGATGTGGATGTGATGGTATATGTCTGTTATACCAGCACTCAGATGGCTGAGGCAGGGGGATTGCAATTTAAAGACCAGGGTAGGCTGCACAGCAAGTTTGAAATTAGCCTGATTTACATAATTAGATATTATCACAAAACAAATAATAAGCACCAACTAAACAAAAGCAAAACAAAACAGTAATGTATGTATGTATGTGTGTGTGTGTGTGTGTGTGTGTGTGTGCGAGTATGGAAAAGCCCCTAACAAGTGAACAGCAAAAATGTAGAAGAAACTATTAAATATAAAATTAGAAAATAACTTATATAAAAAGAAAGAAAATAAATGAAAAAAGAGCCCTTAGGACATTTACAAGAGAAAAATTAATAAGGCTATTTTTTTCTTGTGACAAAAAAAGAGTAGATGCAAATTGTTAACATTGAACTGAAAACTGAGCTATCACTACAGACCCTAGAGGAATTGAAATGCTACTAAGAGAATAATGTGAACAACTTTATGTCAAGAAGGTTGAAAATTTAAGCACAATAGATCAATTCCAGAAATACACAGTTTTAAACCTAGTATAATAACAGACAATCTGAATAGTAATAAAAACCCTTCCCATAAATACGTAAACCCAAATGGCTTCATTACTGAATTATTCCTAACATTTAATGAAAATCACACCAATTTTATGCAGAATATACTTTATAATAGTTTAATTTAAAAGACTGTCAAATCCTTGATGCTAAAACATAGAAGAAAGTTTTTGTCAAAAAATAAATATAGGTCAATTTCTCATTTTAACATTATCTGCAAAAAAAAATCACAAACAAAAATAGTAGGAAATAGTATCTAGAGAAGCATTAAAATAATAGATATACCAACTTTATTCAGGAGCTTAAGATTGGCTTAATATTAAAATGTTTATCAGGGAGCTGGAGAGATGGTTCAGTGGTTACGGATGCATATATATATATATATGCATATATATATACATATATATATATATATATATATATATATATATTCATATGTATGTGAGCTTGCATGAATGTATGTGTACCATGTGAGTTCAGGCTCCCACTGAGGCCAGAAGGGGGCATCAATCTCTTGGAACTGGATTTATAGGCTATTTTGAGCTTCCAGGAGCCACCATATTGGTGCTAGCAAATGATCTTCCTCCAGAGCAGTAAGCACTCATAACCACTGAGCCATTTCTCTAGCTCTGTGATAAACATTCTAATGTTAAAACAACCTTACAATCCTGAATATAGTTGATATATTTATTATTTTAATGTATCTCTAGATATTTTAAAAGTTAATAAGTGAATTATTCATATTAGTTGAATAAAGAAGAAAAAACATACTATCTTTCAACTAATTAAGAATAAAACTATTTGATAAAATTTAACATCTGTTCATCACTATGGCTGTGAAGTCGTTCTTTATAAACTATAAAGAATTTACTTCATCTGACAGATTATTTAATAAATCAATAACTGCCAAGCTATGTAGGCTTTCTTAATAGCATTAGTGATCAGCCAGAACAGTTTCTGGAAAATAATAAATAATCAGAGATTATCAGTGGATAATTTTTAAAATGAATTAATAGGCATCCAATTTAGTTACTAACTCCAGAATTAGTATTTCATCATTCCCACTTTGACTGGGGAACTTTAAAATTTTCTATAAAGAATTTGCTTCTCTTACATCTTCAATAAAAATATCTGACAGAATGCATTCCATTTACTTTAAAGACTTATTCCCATCTTATAAATATGCTTAATAAATGATTATGAATTTCACACAGATGGACTTTGTCCTACCAATAGAGGAGCCAAACCAAACTACTGGTGTTCATGTATAATGTATAATTTGAAGTAGGAGGAAAATGTAATTTCTGGTAGTTGGTGGCCTCACAAGTATATTCAGAATAGTCAGTGTTTTCAGATTTTATTCTGAGAAACCTACAATGTTCTTTAACTTGTGTGTATTTTTTCTTGTCTTGTCTTTTTTTTTGAGACAGGGTTTCCTTGTAGCATCAGCTGTCCTGGAACTCACTATGTAGACCAGACTGGCCTGCATCACACAGAGATCCACCTGCCTCTGGCTCCTGGGTACTAGGATTAGAAGCATGTACCACCATGGCCAGCTCATACAATCTATTTTTGAAGTTATCTGTTGCTTAAAGAATAACTAAAAATGAGAAAGGAGCTGTAGTAAAAGAATTGTTTGGGAGCTGGAGAGATGACTCAGTGGTTAAGAGCATTGGCAGCTCTTGCAGAGGACCCAGGTTTGATTTCCAGCACCCATATGGCATACAACAACCATCCACAACCCCATTTAGAGAGGAATTTGGCAGTCTTCTGACCTCTTCAGGCAGTGCATGACACTGTTGAATGCACCAATGGATGCATGAAGCACACATGCAGGCAACATGCTCATACACATAAAATAAAAAATAATAAAATATTGAAAAAGAATTATTTCTAGAAATATGTAAGCAAGTTCTGAAAAAATTTTATGTTATTTTATTTTAGGGTTTTTTTTTTTTTTTTTGAGATAAGGTCTCCCTGTAGTACCAGCTGACCTAGAATTTACTATGTAGACCAGGGTGGCCTTAATCTCTCATGGAGATTCTCCTTGGTCTTCCTCCAGAGTGTTGGGATTAATGGAGTGTGCTACCATACACAGCTGCATTCTTTATTTTTATGTATCTTATTTTTTGAGGCAGAGTCTCAGTATGTAGCCCACAATGTCCTCAAATGCACTATGTAGCTTGGGGAAATTCAAACTCTTGACAAGATTCCTGTGTCACCCTCTGAGTGCGAGGATTATACATGTATACTAATACTCCTGGCTGAAAACATTCTTTTAATTAGATTTAGAAAATGAGCAATTATTCTAAGGTAAACAAGGCTAAGATGTCCATGGAGGCCAATGTCTTTAACTTTACAGTAGAATTATACAGCTCTTAGTTTCTTGAACTCCCATGAAATAGAATTCTACAAGTGAAACTATGTGTGAATTAGCACTCACTCTGGAAATATCGCATAGTTCCCTCTTTGTAAATTATCGAACTTGATACAAGTGAG
The DNA here is from genome assembly GCA_009823505.1 of Rhizomys pruinosus. Taxonomy (NCBI): domain Eukaryota; kingdom Metazoa; phylum Chordata; class Mammalia; order Rodentia; family Spalacidae; genus Rhizomys; species Rhizomys pruinosus. The sequence goes on from VZQC01004822.1 coordinate 3,335,408, forward strand.
GGACAAACTATTTTTATTTTCAAAGGCCTGCAGAAGAGAAAGATGACACATAAGGAAATTTAGTGTGGAACAATTGAAAATATCTGTCAAAGCTAGTTGAGTACTTACATGCTTAGAGATTTCTTTTTCTTTTAAGTGTCTGCCCTGTGCAAAGAGTTAAAAATGGGGACCACTGAGCAAAGTGGGTTTAGAGGACCAGTTGTTTTATCTCCCAATTTGTACCTAAGACAAAGATAATGACAAGATAATTGCTGTTCCCAAAGGAAGTATGGCTGCCATATTCTTCAACATAGATCCTGAAGGCCATGCCTGCTGCAGTATGACCTCACTTCTTAGGAGGGAATGTCCTCAGACATGTTAACATGGTGTCTGGCACATCATGGGTGCTCAATAACTACAAGTTTAATAGGAAAGACCAGAGATTAACAAATACTTGTATTTGACTTTCTTTTGACATTTGTATCCATGAAAATAAAGTCTGCTACCAAAACAACTATTTTGCCTGATAATCTTTCAATTTAAATATATATATACACACATATATATATATACATACATACATACATACATGAATTGTATTAAGTATAAAAAGTAAACACATATAAAGGTACCATATATTTATAGGTAAATATAATCTGTGAATATTAGTTCACAATACATTGTAGGAAAGCTATGCATTCTGTGTCATGTATCTACATACCATGTCATCAATTCCAGGCTGTATTAGTTACTTTTCTGTTGCTGTGATAAAACACTCTGACCAAGTGAACTTATAAAAGGAGGTTTTTATTTGAGCTCATTGTTCTGGGGGAATTAGTCTGTCATGGTGGGGAGGAGGCGTGGTGGGGAGTCTGTCATGGTGGGGAGGAGGCGTGGTGGCAGGAGGTGCCAGAGCACTAGCAGAAAGTACATGCTCACATCTTCAAGTGGGTACAGGAAGCAGAGAGTGAATGGAGATTGGGCAAGGCTTAAGAACTCTCTAATCCTGTCCCCAGTGACATGCTTCTTCTGTCAAGGCCACATCTTCTAAGACTTCCCAAAATGGTACCACCACGAACTGGGGACAAAATGTCCAAATACTTGAAGACTATGAGGTACGATCTCATTCAAACCACCATACAGACTAAATGAGGATAGTAGAGGTTAGAATTCCTTACTAGCTTGCATCCCTATTACAGTAAAGAAAATGATACATATACTTATATGAATGTACAATATATATATATATATATATATATATATGATATCCAGTGATCTTATGGAATCAAAACCATTAAATTCACTTGGAGAAACTTCCACCTTTCTTTGTTCCACAGAGTAAAACTATATACATTGCTTTTAACAAGTACCAAATTGCTGATTTCCCTAATGGCTGAAATTTTTCTCAAGGAGGATGGAAAATGATGTGTTAGAAAAACAACTTATCCATTCATCTTTATAATAGTTGGAAAGTATAAGGAAGTATTGTTAATTTAACAATCACATAGAAATCCATATTTACCCACATGGTAATTACTATAAAGGATGTATGAGTTTCTGGAGGATAAAATTCACTTTCAACAAATTGCTTCCAACAAGGATACCTGGAAGTCCTCAAACCTGCTAAGAAAGCACTAGAGCTGCAAAAAGTGTGCCGGGGACCTCTGCTCACCTAGAGCATGTTATCTGGGCCACGAAGGGATGTAGATGGAATTTCTTTTACACTGTTTCTTCACTCAAGAAACTTAGAGCCTGGTGGAACAAGTATGAAGAAGAAACACATGAATTCTGCCTTTCTACTATCTGGTGTGTTGCTGTCCAGCTACTTCTAGCTGTCTTCTGCATGCCCTGCATTTTCCTTTTAAACAAGGCATTCTGGCCACAATGAAGATGGCTTCCTTTGATAGCACTTTTTGCTCTGTCTGCCTTATTTCTTTATCAGAGCTGGTTCTCGTCTAGTCTAGTCTAGTTGAGTCCATCTCTGGTGATAGCTCTCAAATGGAACTGCATCAGTTTTTACTGTGTTGCCTGACCCTTGCACCCATCTACATCTACATCTACATCTACATCTACATCTACATCTACATCTACATCTACATCTACATCTACATCTACAGTGAGCCCTTTGCACCCATCTCTTTTTACATCTAGGAGCTTGTGTGTGTGTGTGTGTGTGTGTGTGTGTGTGTGTTTTACTAGCCTGGGACTCTATCCTTCCATTCTATTTGCATGAACAATTGCTGTTGTTTTAGGCCTTAGCTTAAATATTTTCTTGGAACCCTTCGATTCCTTAGGTTCTCTGTAATACCTTGTCCTCGGGCACCTTATTTTTCAATACTGTATTTCCTGTACCTCTTAGCAGTGCCACATTAACCACACTGAAATCTCCTTGAAAGTAAAGAATTGAGCTTTTACTCAAAATATGTGTCATCTTTCATGGATGCACACTCATATGTGTACATGCATTCTAGTATGTTTATATAGAACACTGTACTGAGAAGTCCTACCAGTGGTGACAGGGAGTCTGGACTCTGTAAGTCTGCCTTGGTTAGAGTTTCAACACTGGCAAATGTACCTTTGATCTTTATGTACCTCAGTTGTACCATGTATAGATCAGAGACAATATTTGAGGAATGTTATTAATATTAAATAGTTTATTAAATGAAGAGGATCCTGTACCTAGGAGATCCTATATAAAGACAAACTATTATAAATATTCAGTAAGTAATGAATCAATCAATAACTAACCTCAGCATTATGTTCTCTCAATTAGAGCTGCCGACACTCTTCTGCTAGTGATGTTTACTTTTGGTTCTAAGCCTCGTATTCCCCTACTTACCTACTTTCAAAAATCCAAAGACCTTTGTTCTTGTTGCTGTACTTACTTACTTTTCCCATTTCTACCTTGAACTGATTATGAAACCCATGAGAATCACAGTCTACAGATTATTTTACCCTCTCAGGTCTAGTTCACCCCCTTTTTATTTGGCAAGTGCCTTTACCCATGATCACCAGTCAACAAATACTTTGGTGAAGCAGTACAATTACTGCAAGTTGAGGCGAGGGACCGGAACTCAATTCATGGCTCCATCACTCCTACTCAAGGCAAAGGCACTCTAAAATGTGCCAGAGGCACAAGCGTATCTTCACTCACATGAGGTGACTGATACAGAGCCTCGTGTTTTCAGTGACACAGATGATTAGATTTCGTAATGAACCAGCTTGGGTTACATACTTTATTTCTCTCTCCACTTTTCTTTATCCTCATTCTTCTCTCACTTTCTTTTTATGAGAACTTTTATGTGGCAGAGTTAGTCCCAACGACATGACTTGACCAAGGAACACTTCTGCTTTTAGAAGTAGAAGCTCGGATCAGGGCAGGACCAAGGTGACAGAGCCCAGTGCCAAGGAATTGTCTCTCTTGGCTTCACTGGGTAGAAAGACCGAGCCTTGGTTCTTGCAAAGGGTGGGAAAGAGAATAACAGGCTGAATGAGCACGTGAGATTTACTTTGTAGCTCTAGATTGCAGTCCTCTGTAAGATTTTTAATAGTTACATTTGTCAAGAATCTGGTTGTTTAGTAAGACAGACAGGGTTTAAAAATTAGGGGATTGTGCTCCAGGCAGCATAGTTTAGGGGCAAAAAGTACTGGACTTTCATTAGAGAAAGAGACAATTGCTTTGTTTTGGGATTTTTTTGGTTTTTAGTCAGTGTGTGTGTGTGTGTGTGTGTGTGTGTGTGTGGTGGTGTGTGTGTGTGTGTGTGTGTATTTTCATGTGTGTTAGAGAAAGAGACATTTTATAAGAATGAGAAAAAATTTAAGAACCAACAATGTCTGGAGGGTTTATGATGAACACTATGTCACTGAACTTCTTTTGTTTGCTTTGAGGCTGACAAAAAAATAAAACCCCAAACAAATAAACTGTCATTGTAGTTGCTCATATTATAACTCAATTTAGAAATTAAGTTATTAGTAAGAGAGACACTTTAAGCAATTTTTAGAAAGTTAAAGATGTAATCAACAGTGAAAAGATTTTGTAATTGAAAATTTCAAAACCTTTAAAAATTCTGTGCTAAAGTATACTCTTAAATAATGTATTAAAGAAGTTCTAAACATTTAAAAGTTAAAAGAAATGAAAATATTATACAACAAAAATTTAAACTGTAGCTAAGATGCTGCATAGAAGAAAACATATGCTTTTAAATGTTTCCATGAGAACAAAGGCTGGATATTTTGGAATTACTAGTTAATTCTTTTTTTTTTAAAGCCAATGTTTTATTGAAGCTTTGTGCATTTCATACAAAATTACATTACAAATCAAATCTAGACCTGTGCCCCCTCCTTGCCCCCTCACCCCACCAGAGCTCATGCATTCTGCCAAACATGTTTTTCATCTTTTTCTCAGTCTCTCTCAAGATTCTTGATGCAGAAGTTTACTGTTTTGAGCAGAAGTTCACCATTTCAGTCAGTTCTTTGACACAGTCTTTTCTGTTGCTGTTGTTATTCTTTCCAACATGTATCAGTCCAAAATATGCACATATGCATGCCACATATATCATAGGTTTTAGCATCTTCAGCTTATGATTTTTTTATTAGGCTGAAAGATGCCATGTTTGAAGTCTCTTCCTTGGCAAGCCCAAGCCACCATCAGTTCTGCCCTTGTGTTCCACACTGGGGTTTTCCCTTCCCATGTTCACCAAAAGAGGTCCAATAAGCACTGCATCCTGTCTTGATCTTCCTGTACTGGTCTCCGTGATACAGCTTGGGTAGTCCAACAATGGCAGTCTATATTCTGAAGAAGTGGAAACCCCAGTAGTAGCTCAGTCCACGAGTTGGATGTCTCAGCGGTCCCCATCTGGCACTGAAGGTTTGGAGATTTAGAGAAAACCCAAGAATAAAACCAAAGATAGATTCAAGAAAGAAGGAAAGAATAAAAGAAAAAAGGAAATGTTAAAAATCAGAAATTAAGAAGACAAAAATGTACAAAAGAAAGATTAAAATAATATTGTGGTAAAATTAGTTGGAGGAAAAAGAGGGTGCCAGAAGACACAGATAAAACATTAAATGTGAAAATCAAGACTTAAGTGTGAGGAGTGGAAATTCAACAGAACGGTGAAAGCATGCTTTCATTTGAAGAGTTAAATAGGCCAGGGGATTTTCCAGGGACATGTAATATATTAAAACGGACTAAAATGGAACAGAAATCTGAATAGATGGAAACATTAACAAATCATGTAAATAGTTAAAACTCTTCCACATGAAACAACAGACTCAACTGATCATAAAGATCATTTCTATCAAACATTCGGGGAACAGATAATCCCAGTCAAAAACAAACTGTTCTAAGAAGAAAAAAATGTGAAGAGTCCTTTCTTAATTTTATTAAGCAATTAAAAGTTTAAAACCTAAACAAGGAGAAAAAAAGAGACCTTAGATGATACCTCCCCAAAGAAGATCCACAAATTAGAAGTAATCAGATGACATCATATTTCATTAGGGATGTGCTGAGAAAAGCAAGAAAACAACCTATCCCAGTGCTGAGCATGTGGGGCACTGACAATGTGGAGAGGGAGATGTGGAACTGGACCTAACCTACCCAGTGCTGAGCATGTGGAGCACTGACTATGTGGAGAGGGAGATGAGGAACTGGAACTAACCTATCCCAGTGCTGAGCATGTGGAGCACTGTCTATGTGGAGAGGGAGATGTGGAACTGGACCTAACCTACCCAGTGCTGAGCATGTGGAACACTGACTATGTGGAGAGGGAGATGTGGAACTGGAGCTGTCATTCATTGTGGGAATGCAGAATTGTCCAGTACTTTGGAAGAAAGTTTGACAGATTCTTGTAAAACTTGGGCCGTTTCTCACAAAAGTATACCAACTCACTGTATGATCCAGGAATCATGCTCTTTCAACTCAATGGATTTGAAAACATCAACAAAAACCCTTGCTATAGATGTTTACACCACTTTTACTCACCCAACAGAAGAAAGCAAGATTACCTTCAATAGTGAATGGATAAGTAAGCTATGATCCAGCTAGATAATCCAGCGTTTTTCAGTGCTAAAAAGAAGTGAGCTATGGATTGAAGAAGAAAAGAGGAAACTTACAGGCATAACATTAAATGAAAGAAGCTAGTCTGAAAAGGCTACATATTGTAGGATTCTAATTAGATGGCACTCTGCAAAATGGAAAGATGAATGAATGAATGAATGAATTAATGCCAGGGATAGGGTGCGGCCTGAGGGAACTATGAAGGTGCGGAGCACAGAGGAGTTTTCCGGCAGTGAAATTACCCTGTAAGTTATCAGTGTCATAGATACATGCTTCCAGACCCACAGAAGGTGAGATACCAAGGATGAGCCCCCAATGAAAGGTATGGGACTCCAGTTGTGATGATTCAATTAATGTGGGTTTATCCAGTATACTCATAACTCCTGATAGTGGTGATGGTGATGATGGGGGACAGGGCTAAACACTTTTGAAAATGAGAGAACTTCCTGTACTGTGATATTTTCAATGCCCCCCAAACTAGTCTAACACATACTTTACATTTTAAAAAGAAAACAAAAGCAATATTTCCTTAGATCAGATAAGCACATTATGAGAATATAATTTATGAATATAGATTGAAAATTGTGCATAAAACTTATTTGTATATGTTCATAGTAGCACCATTCACAATTGCTAGAAGGCAGAAACGAATCAAATATCTATCCCAGCAGCCCAAGAATGGATAAAAAAATAAATGCATTTGCATAAATAGATAGACAGACAGATGTTATCCAGCATTAGGGAAAAATGAGGGGCTAGAAAGATGGCTCAACAGTTAATAGTGAACGCTGCTTATGCAACAGACCCAATTTCAGGCCCATCACTCATGTCGCATAGCTTACAACCCCCTGTAGCTCCAGTTCCTGGGGTCTGTCACCCTCTTCTGGCTTCTGAGGGTACACAACATTCACTCAGACATGCACACATAGACATAAATTTAAAAAAATTAGTATATGCGTGACATACATAAATGCGTATGGTGAATCAATACAGACTAGAGGGAATAACAACAAAAGAACTGGGACAGGGAACTGACTGAAGCAGTAGAGTTCTTCCTCCTCAAAAATAATCTTCTGCTTTGAAAAACTTTGAAAAGACTTAGAAGGGGAAACAGGACATGTATGGCAGACTGTATGAACTTGGGAGGGGTGGGGTGGGGGCATGGAGGGGGAAAGGAGTCTGGATTGAACTGAGAAGGGATGTATGAAAGGCACAAAACTTCAGTAAGAGATTAAAAATTAAGAAAAAGAAGAAAGGAAAGTGATGCAAACTATAATATGGATGAACTGTGAGGACATAATGTGAAACAAAATAAAACAGGCAAAAAACAAACACTGGAGCCATGTGTCATGGCTCAGACTTTCATCCTAGCACTGGGGAAGCAGAACAGGTTTGAAACCAGCCTGGTCTACAGAGTGAGCTCCAGGACAGCCATGGTTAAGTAGTGAGACACTGTCTCAATAAAACAGAAAAAAGATAAACATTGTATGATTCTGCTTATTTGAGCTATTGATGCCCTAACATTTGTTTGAATGTGGCATTAGTGTGTTCTCCAAAGTTTCACATACTAGAAGGTTGTTCCCTAATGTGGAGATGTTGACTTGATAGAACCTTTATGATGTGGGACCAGTGGAAGCTGCTTTGGGTCATTGGGGCACTGAACTTGGGAAGAATTGATGTAATTATCATGGATCCCTAGTTGGTTCCCAGACAGCGAGTTGTTATAAGAAGAACCAGCCTGGCCACAAGGGCTGAGTTTGTGTACTGCCACCTGAGCATCTTTGTTTATGTTCCTATCATTGTAACTTCATCTCAGGACCCTCACCAGGCAGAAAACTGATGAAAACACTTGAGATTAGATATTCAACCCCAAATTGTGCACTAAATAAACTGCTTTTCTTATTAAGTACCAGCCTTCGACATTTAGCTTTAACAACACAAGAAGAAACAATAAGGATCATCAAATTCTTAGAGATGGAAAGTAGAACATTGGTTGCCAAAGATGAGGGGGAGAAAAATGGGAATTTATTGCTTTATGGCTATGAGCTGAAGTTCTACAAAACTAGAAAGTTAAGGAAACTATGTAGCATTTACTGCACATTTAAAACGGCAGAAAATGGCAAGTTTTCTGTTACATACATTTTACCACAATTTAAATTTTGTCAATATTTGATTTTATGTGTATGAGTGTATTGCCTGCATGTGTTTAAGTGTACTCATGTCATTCAATGTTTGCAAAGATCAGAGAGGGCATCAGAACCCCTGGAACCAGAGCTATAGAAAGTTATTAGCTGCTATGTGGGTACTGGGAACGGAAATCAGGTCCTCTGCAAGAGCAGCCAGTGCTCTTAACTGCTGAGCTGTTTTGCCAGCCCATTAAATAAAATTTAGCAATATAACATAAATGTCACAACCAGCTTGAGTGTCAGGTTAATGAGGGAAACTATTAGATGACTGACCCCATTAATGTACTAAAGAGGGAAAGCTTAGTGAGATCTTGTGCCAGGTGTAGCAGAAGTAGTTGATGGAATCTGAAGTTTGTGATTCCAAAATCAGGGCAATTTAAAATGAAAAGGAAGTTCCTCAAACTTAAAAAAAAGTTTAATAGTTTAAAACTAGTGCAAACATCATATTGATTAAACCTTAATCACTTCAGAGCCAATGAACATTGGCAACATTTTCTTTTACTTGTATGTTGGAGTTCATATCCATGCCTGAAACACATTGTGAAGAAACTTAATATATATTATATATATATATATATATATATAATAGTATATATAATATAATAATATATATATTAATATATATATTATATTACATATTATATATATATATAAATGAGGGAAGGAACACGGTGAAGAAGAAAAAAAACCAAAATGTGTACTGACAAGGTTAAGATTTAAACCTCAGGAATACTTTGGGATAACCAATACATAAAATTCAGTGCATTTATGTAAATTTAACAGTGAGTAGAAAAAAATAATTTAGAAGTGCTATTTCATTTAGTAAAAAAGATCTCACCAAAAATTTTGAGCATTGCCAAAGAAAAAAATGGGGGAAGGGAAACGTTTAAAATGTTAAAGAAAGCCAATTTTTTTTTTTATTTTTTTTATTTTATATTTATGGAAAGCATGTTTGGCAGAATGCACGAGCTCTGGTGGGGTGGGGGAATGAGCGGGAACATGGGTCTAGATTTGTTAAAAAATAAATAAATTTATGTAAAAAAAAAGCCAATTTTTTAACCATTTTCATGTGTAGGAAGATAACATTATAATGGTATGATTTCAATTTAATCTTAATTTGAATAAAACTTTAAAAGTACCTGGCAAATAGTTATAAAAATATGTCCGGACATGCAAAGTGCCAGGACAGTTTGGAAGTAAAAGTTGGGGGGGGTGCTATAGCAAGATGCATTGTTGTTCCTGTCCTCATAAAAATTAATACAAATGTGATATTGAGTCAGAAGTGGTTACATTGAACCATGAAACAGATTAGAATTGTTCCAGAAGAGAGATCTGTGAACACACAAGACCACAGCATATGCCCCGGTGCACTGTGTGTGCCACCATGATGTGCCAGAGAAACACTTGGAGAACAAAAATAGATTCTGTGTGTGTGTATGTGTGTGTGTGTGTGTGCGCGTGTGTGTTGTATATATTTGTGTGGTATGTGCATATGCAGTCAAAGGTCAACATAGAGTCTCTCTATGTCTATCTTATTATTATTATTTTTTTGAGAGCCAAGGTCTTTCACTGAACCTGGCTAGGCTATCTGACCAATGAGCCTCAAGAATTGGTCCCTCTAGTTCTGGTCCTACCTGTGTGTGCTGCTGTGCCAGGCTTTTACATGGGTCCTGGGACATAACTCAATATACTTTACTGAGTGAGCCATTTCTTCGCTCCCTAAAATATTGAATGATATTTCATAACAAACACTGAAATCTATTTCTGGTGAATCAGATATCTGAATGAGAAAGGCAAATTTAGAATAAATTAGAGAATATCTTTATGATCTGAGTATAGGACAAGGTAATTCAATACCAAATCCATAAAAAAAACCCAGAAAAATTAGCAACATAATAAAGAGAAAAGAAAGGCACAGGCTCGTGCCTTTTTTTTTTTTTTAATTTTGCTCGTGCAAAATTATTTGCAATACATAAATGTGAAGCTTTTTAGCTTTATGCCCCTGAACATCAGACACTGTGACAAATTGGTGACAAGACAAGCAAGCATCTCAGTCTTAAAGTGAGCAAGTAAGAAGAGCAGGGGTCACAAGTGCAAGCAGGCAAAAGAAGAGAGTGGCCAGTAGCCACCAACACAGCAGTGGTTGAACAACAAGGATGTAAATCTCCCTAGTCATCAAAAAATATGTTTGCTATAAAATCTCTCACTCACCAGATTTGCAGAATCAAAGAGTCTAAGCACATCAAGTACTGGAGAGATAATTAGAAACCTGAACACATAGAAACTGATGAAATTTTTTTGGAGAAGAACTGAGCAGATCTTGTCACCATTGATGATGTCTACAAGTATATCTTTGAGAAAACGAAGCCCTGTCCACTGGACAGGGTGTGTCAACAGCTTGGTTATTGCAGGCCTTTTCCATCCAATGGAAGCTCCATGCTGACAGTGTTATGGCTTCCTTCATTCCTGACCCCAGATCCTAGAACCATGTCTGGCACCTGAGTAAATAAATATTGGTTTAAAATGTTTAGAAAGTAAGCAGATTCAAAAGTAGGTTAATTGTGTAAGCCAGTGCCGTGATCTGAGGACAGTCCTTCTACTCTGGTGTCCACTGTGACAGGTTCTTCTAGAGTGTGCTCAGTCTGTATGCTAACTGCCTTCTTTGTCCCCAAGTGGCATGGGGGTTGGTTTCTGACTTCACCAGCTCAGTCTAACAGTGCCTGTTCATTTCTTCATTTTTTAATTAATTGTCCAATAACTTTCATCTGAATAAAAAAGAGACCAAGAGAATGTCATACCTTTGAAATGTCATCCTTTGATAGTGATAATGGCACTGTATAAATAAGATCCTTCCACTCTCAGGCCAACAGCTCTGATACTGGGGAAGATAGGTGGATCTGTATGTAGCTCCTTCCTTCAGCTGTGAGCAGAGGGCTCCCAAGCAGATCCAGATACCAGCAACAGAGGTTGACTTGAGGCATTAGCTAGAAGTATTAAGTATATTAAATTGTATTATTTTCTTGAACATGAGATTAAAAAAAATGGGCTTGTGTACAAAAATGTTTTCACTAATCATTTTGGAGATCAAAGATTTCATTTCCCAAGAGCTCAAAGTCCACATCATTCAACAAGGACTTACTTTGAACCCTATTTAATGATGGTGTAGAAGTCTTATTTTTTTTTTCTGTCTCTTGAACTACAGCTAAAAGACTTATAAAAAAAAGTTGTTTCAACACTGAAGCACTTTAAATGACTGGCTCTAACCACAATGTATAAAAAGTATTGTTCAGACTTGGCAGAGCCAGCTAAATAAATAGTGATGATAAGCAACCTATCTAACAATACAGCCTCCCTGTCTTGTCATTAACACAATTATGTCAGCACAGTCCATCACCACATTGCCTTGACTTTAAAGCCAGAGACTGAATGCATGCTTTTAAAGTTGGAGGCAGCAGAGAGAAGTGCTAGCCCACTTAAGCCAGCAATGCGACTTCACACTTTTTCAGAGTTTTTTCAAGAAAAACAAGGTTATGCGTTTACAAAATGCTTTGTTGTTGCGGTAATGCTCAAATATTCTGATGAGTTCACTACCATCTGTAATAGACCTCTGGCTATCTCAGAGAAAAAGGGGGACTCAGGTTGCTGCATTCCTTTTGCATAGGAGAAACTGATTTACTACCTGAAGTGACAATTAATAGGATTCTGTTCAGTTTCAAGTGGAGATGAATCACAACGGAGATGAATGTGGAATCTCAGAATAGCAATATTCTTCAGAACACTCTTCCAACATTCTAGGCTGAAAAATCTCTGTAACTGGATGCATTAGGTGCTAGAACTGAATGATGGACTGGGCCATGGACTAAGGAGGACATAGCCAACACTTCTGCCCATCATTTTTCTTTGATTTAGCCCCATGAGCCTACCCAGGCTATAACCATCTGGTTGCATTTTTGGAATGACTTAAATTACATTCATCAACACAACTAAATTGCCACAATGAACACTTGCATTCACCTGTGCTTGAAAGTCCTCTATAGACTAATGAATAGGCCAAATACTTAGATATTCAGTGGAGAATTTGAGTTTCAGACCTTGCACAATAAAAAATACTCTATGACTAAGTAGATGGATTTTTTACCACGCCACTTCTAGAATGTTGGTTGCTTCTAAAAGCAGTAACCATTACACAGAACAGACTATCTAATAACCCACAGGAGCCCTTATCTGATGGAGATACTATACTACTTCCACTTTTCAGAAATTGGGGTATGGTAGATTCATACCAAAGGCAGGATTCAAATACATTCAGGTTGAAGTCTGAAACTGCACAGTCTCTCGGGTGTTTATTTACCTAATTGTTTCTTACTCTGCTGTATATCTTTATTTTACCATTTCAACATTCATCTCATAGTCAACCCAAAGCTCACAGCAACTCCCATTTAGAGTGTCTTAGGCAGTTGTCTAAACATTTAAAGAAAGGAGGGCTTAGTTGGTGGTGTCCCAGCATGCAAAGCAGCTCACTTTCATCCTCTCTGATACTCCACATTGTTCTTAACCTGCTTTGTTTTACTGTGTTAATATTATTATATTTTAAGCCTTCAATAATAGTACAAATTATGCATTATTTGTTTGTCTTCTTGTTAGGTCTGTCACTGCTTCTAGCACAGGCATTTTTGTGTTGGGTTCACTGCTGAGTCTTTACATCTAGAACTGTGTCCATCACATTGTTGTTCATGGAGAGATGGATGCTTTTCTTTGGTGGATGAGATGATGCAGACCCATAATCTTACCCTATCGTACATTACATAAGTAGAGATCCTGCCCTTTTACCTGAACTTGAGAACTGCCCTCTCCGCTTGCACAAAGCCACATGACCTTCAAGACAGAGGTTATCTGTTCATTTAAAGACAGAGAAATAGCAGCTTTGTCAGTTTGTTCCTACATCAAAATCAGAAGAGGAAATTTGGTGATAATTACTGACTTCAGGAAATTGTTCTGCATGCTTTGCCTAGCAAGCCACTGATTTTTGGGTAGGAAATGAAATCCTTTGTTTATTTCCAAAACAATTCTTACAAATAATTTAGAGGTGTGGGAAATAATTTAAGAGGTAGCATATTTAATGAGGAACATGAATGAATAAAAATTTAAATATTGTACCAACCCACTCTTGTGAGAACAGGGGAGAGGAACCCTTCTATTTTCTAGATACTTAAAGTAAATATAAAAATACTGGGGCTGAAGAGATTGCTCAGTGGTTAAGAGTACTGGTTGCTCTTACAGAGGACATCTTAGTACCCACATGGCAGCTAACAGTCACCTTGTAATTCAAGTCCCAGGGGATCTGACACCCTCTCTGACCTCCATGGGTATTGCATGACATGGGTGCACTTACATACATGTAGGCAATACACTGATATGCATAAAATAAAAAATAATAAATAAAATTATATATATATATTAATTATGCACCTCTACCTAATTCACATCATGTTTTCTTCCTAAACATCAGACTATAGCTTGTTTAAATAAGGTTATGTGTAACAATCTTTAAAAATATTTTTATGTATATGTAGAATGTAAAGTTGTTTTTGTCTTTTTGAGACAGGGTCTCCCTATAGCCCCAGCTGGCCTGGAACTCATTCTGTAGACAAGGCTGGCCTTGAACCCACAGAGATCCACCTGCCTCTGCCTCCCAAGTGCTAGGATTAAGGGTGTGTGCCACCAAGCCTGGTTTAAAGATGGTTCTTAACCACCATGTGGGTGCTGGGAGTAGAATCCTGGTCCTCTGGAAGAGCAATCGGCACTCTTAACCACTGAGCCATCTCTCAAACCCCTTAAAATATTTTAAAGTATTTATATGCTTAACAGTGAGATAAGGATTTGATCTTCAGTCTAAACATACCAGAAAATTATTAATAATTTCATAGATAAAGTAGGCTTGCCCAATGCCTTACACTGGCTTGCGTGGCTAAAATACACTACCTATGACCACGTTGTTTATGAAAGTTTATTTCTCGAGACTCTGGAAGATGGAAGTTCCATACCAAAATACAAGAAGTGAGTCATGTATTTTTGCTCCGTGGTTATATGGTGGAAGGAGGAGACAATGGAAGAACAAGCGAGCTAGGCTTGCAGGTTAGCACCGCAGAAAGCCTTTTATGACAATTCTTATGACACACCAGTCTGCTCAGCTATCTTGTGAAGGCATTGTTATATCCATTTTACAGATGAAACTTAGGCTTAGAATGGCTAAAGCACTTTCTGAGAACCACATAGTTCATAACAAGTAGAACCAACATTAAAATCCAGAAGTGCTGGTTTCAAATTTAAAAACTGCTAAGTTGTCGTAGACAATGGGATAACCAGAGATCTACCAAAGGGTTTTACTTTTTCTAGAGTCCACTATGGTCAGGGATGAAGAGATTCAGCATGTGAAGTTCATTAGTTGTAGTGTTTTTAAAACAATAAACTTTATTTTCCTCTTGTGTAACATAGAGACCACAGTCCCTATCTTATAGGTTTGGAGTGATGATGGAAGGAAACAAGTTGATAGATGTGTGAGAACCACACAGGCTGTCAGTTTAGTGCTCAAAGGCTTTCCTTGTGATCAGACCTCCTTATGCTTCCATCTCTAACTCCCTTCTATCATGCTTGGTATGAGTAGGAAAGGGAATTACATTACATCATGACTCTAAGCCAAGGATGACACAAATATCAACAGGATCTTAACTTAAAGATGACAGAAGCTTCCTAGACTTCCACACTAGTTGATTTTTCTAAAGACCAGTGCATCTGGCAGAGAAATCTTGACTTGCTGGTAAAAGAGAACAGTTTGAATTAGAAGATTAAGACACCTGAATCCTAGAAATCCTGTCCTGCTGATGATTACTCTCTCAGGGAGTAGTGTCCCCTTTAATAACTCAGGGGAGAAGGCACCCTAAGGAAGTGCCTATACTCAAGAATTTTCCTACATGCACCACAATCACAGTACCAACCCATCTGTCCCACTAATTTTGTGTGTGGCATTGGGCTAAAATGTTCACATGTATTTTCTCCTTAGAATAGCTTTGAAATTCATTTATCATGATTATTCTGGTAGTTTGAAGGATTGTTGCCCCTTATAGGCGCAAGTATTTGAACACTTGGTCAGTTGGTGGTGCTGTGTAGAGAAGGTTGTGGACCCTTTAGGAGGTGTGGCCTTGATGGAGGAAGCATGTCACTGGGGGTGGGCTTTGAGAGTTCACAGCTTTGCTCCACTTCTAGTTTCTCTCGCTCTGCTTCCTGTATGTTTGCAGATGTGAGCTCTTAGCTTTCTGTCTAGCTGCCTCCCGTCATACTTCCCCCACCACCATGGACCCTTATCCTTCTGGAACCCTAAGACTGAAGAAACTCTTCTTTCTATAAGTTTCTCTGGTCATGGTGTTTTATCACAGGAATGGAGAAGTAACTAATATAGCTATATTACAGATAGGGAAACTGAAGCCTGTAACAGTTAAGAGCATTCTAATTTTGTTCAGGAAAAAAGGTCAACCAAGATTCTTGCCTTTTCCAGTTATATGTTGCTGCATGTAACCACTAAACCATAAAACTTAACTATATTTTTGTAGGTTGAAGCTTTGATGCTTACTTCCCAGGTGAGGATCTCATTATTTTTTCTGAAAGGGGTCTGATCCTCTTCCCAGAGAAGGAGAGTGTACCTAGGACTCTTGCAGAGAGGATGAGGGACTATGTGCAGCAGTTTTCTTGCTTTGGTCAATGACTATGGACTGGACACTGTAGCAGGTCATTTCCTGGCGTTCTCTGTCTGAATGAGGCTATAGCCATGCTGGAAAAGGAGGTCAAGCCTGACAGATAGAAAAACTTATGTAACGAATGACCTGGAATATAAAGAAGACTTAAAGATGAAAATTGGAAAGAGGGCTGACTAAGCAACAATTAATAGGAATGTGTTGACAGTTTACAGACACTGGAAATCTGCAAATATCAGATTCTTAAGAAAAAGTGTAAGAAAAGTTGCAATAAAAGCAAAGTATAATGTTATGATAATTGCTCTTTAGACGGTATTGAATAAAATTAATGGAAGAAAAAAAACCCTGCCCTTACATAATTCAGTTGACTGGAGTGTGGAGGTGCCAGACCCTGGCTGGTCTTGGCTTGATAGTTCCTGCATAGCAACTGCAGCATGGGGTGATGCAACCTCACTCAGGACCAATGGAGCACAGGCACAAGTCAGATTTCCAATTTTCATGGTTGCATTTTTGCCATTTTCAAAGACCTCCATTCCCTTTTCCTGGTTACTGTTTATTTGTATTGTTTCTGGAGTCCAAGACCCCATTTTACTAAGCTATTCAGCTATCCCTAAACATAGTGACTACTTAAGTTAATAGACTGCTTTGGATTTCCCTTGTCCAGCTCCATCTCCTTCTTAGGAACCCAGAGAATTTTGGTTGACTTTGTTTAGACCTTTTTGTGCAATGACCTATTCTGAGCTTCTAAGCTTAACTTGCTGGGCAGGATTTCCCTAACATCTCAAGCTGGGTGTGAATTACACACTTCTAAAGTGCTTCCAGTGTATGGGTCTTTCCACAAGACTCCCCATCCCTCGTTTCCTTCTTCCCATGCTAATACATTTGTCCAGGACTCTGGAAATTACAAGGAAGAGTATGTTGGAAAGCCAAGGTTCCCTTAAAAAGTAATTCAATTGAGTGACGCTCAAGCTAGGTCTTGAAGAACAGGAGTTGTTTGTGAGATTGACATTGGGAGGGGAGGGCACCAAGAAACAGACATATCAATTGCAACAGATGGCTGTGTCATAACCTGGTACCAAGGTACGAGTACCTCAGGGTGGCTACAAAGAGACACAGAAGATGACTGCTGGAAAGTGATGATAAATGCTTAAAACATGCATGACCTCAGAAAGAATTCACATATTGGTTTAAGGAGATTGGACTTCATCTTAAAAGCCATGAGACACACTGAAATATGTTTAATTAAGTGACTGAAGTTGACGGACTTGTAGTTATATTTTAGAACCATCATTTAGATTATAAATGTGAGGTGAGGATTGAGTGTGCAGACAGGAAAATCAGGTGGAGACCATTGCAATGATCCAGGCTTGGGGTGAAGGAATAATAAATCCACAGGAACCTGCAGTTGGATAAAGGATGAATGGCATGAAAGAATAGCAGAGATACTACGGCGGTAGAGTTAATAAGAGCCACCAGAGAATTAGGTAAAAAAGATAATGATGAGGGAGAAATCTTGAAGAACATAGAACTTCTAGATTAGGTAAAGTATTCCTTTGCTCTCTTAGACGAGATGAAAGCCAGATCCTGTATCTCTGCAAGGATGTGAGTCTGGTAAGGTATGAGTGCAGGAGTTAAAAGCACAGAGCAGAGGTGAACCTAGAGGCGTGGCAGATCTTGCAACCACAATTCAAAGGCCTAAGCAGAGACGATCTAACAGAAGAATGCTGTCCCAGAGCCAGAACATTCTAAGTGGAGAATAGAGTCACAGAGCGTCTCTGCAAAGCTTTCATCCCTGAGTCACACGAGGGGAGATGCGATGATCAATTCCAGCTCAGGCACGGTAAGTGTGAAGTGCTCTCTCACCAGCCCAACCCAGATACCCAACAGGCTGCAAGATTTGTGGTCTGTCAGGAGATTTGGTTGTGTTAGACGGAATGGGTCCACCGGGTGAAGGGAGGTGGCCCCGGGTGAGCTCACCCTTCTGGGGACCTACTCATATCCACTCTGTACCCTGTAACATTCTGACTCCCTCTCATTGTTCCTGTATCACTGGGACTCCCTTAGCCTGTGCTTGTTACACTGATCCACTCACAGCTCCTCTGGAGCCCCTACAATCCTGCTTGAGCCTCCCTTTGCTCTTTTGATCCTTTCTTTTCCTCCCCTGTGAGTCTTCAATTATCTCTCAGCTTTCCTGAGTCCCTCAAATCCTTTAAATCTAAGCTGTGAAATGCACACTATTCTTAGTAGGCATGCCCCCTTTGAAGTCAATGGGAATTTACAAACAACAACAATAAAAAATAAACACGATCCATCTGCCATGAAACACTGATGCAATTTAAGGGAAAAAATAGTCTAGAAGCGTTAGTTTTTAAGCTACAGTGTCTAATCTTCACTTTGAAAAAGTAATACCTAGCAAAGATTTTAGGTCATACTCTTTCCCCAACCATTTCTACATTTTTATTTTAATCTAGAGTGTTCTCTGTTAAAAAGTGGTTTCAAGTGAACTACTCAAAGTAATGTCAAAAATTGCACATACACCCACACACCCCAAATCAGATTCTGTGATTAGTAACAGAGGGTAAAGACAAATCACTTTCTGCATGGGTTTTCAACAACAGAATTTCATGTGCTATTATTACAAATGGTTGTGGAAGGTCACACAGGACCTACACAAAACAAGGTTTAGAGTCATGAGATTGACTAGGCCTTTTAATATACTTTTATTAAAAACACTCATAAAATCACGTGCCACATTTGAAGATTCAAGTATCTATCAATACACTCTAAATTTGCTTTGTGTGCTGTGAGACAAAGAACTATCCAGAACTCATGTTTTATGAAAGACAGAGGAATAGATGGGAAAGGTGCTGAACTTTGAGGGCAAGAGTACTTATCTTCCAACTGTGATCCTGCTGAATTATTGAGAAGGGTGGTGTGTCTGTGTGTGCTTTGAGGGAAGAACTACCATTTCATGACTATTTAGCATCTTCATATCAAAGAATACATTACAGATAAGGTCTCTAGTCCTTCTACACTGTAAAGTATAGATGCTTTAGAAGAGAAAACTGAGGATGAAGAAAACTAAGTCTCACATAACTATAAAATAACTAGTAGATCATGGATTCAAATTCACGTACACACTTGGCCTTTTAGAACCTTGTATGTAGACTGGGAATGTAAATTAATGCAGTCGCCACGGAAATCAAAAAACTAAAATAGGGGGCTGGATAAATGGCTCAACGGTTAAGAGCACTGGCTGATCTTTTGTAGAGGACCTGGGTTTGGTTCCAAGCAGCCACATGACAGTTAACAACTATCCTTAACTCCAGTTCAAGGAGATCTGATGCCCTCTTCTTTTTTTTTGTCTCTTTGAGACAGGGTCTCCCTGCAGCCCCAGCTGTCCTGGAACTCACTCTGTAGACCAGGCTGGCCTTGAACTCACAAAGGTCTGCCTGCCTCTGCCTCCCAAGTGCTAGGATTAAAGGCGTGCACCACCACGCCCAGCTTGATGTCCTCTTATCTCCATGGGCATTGCATACAGCATGTGTGAATTTAAATACATGTATACAATACACACATACACATATAGATAAAAATAATAAAAATATTTTAAAAATTTAAAGTAGAACTGCCATCTGATTTACCTAACCCTATGGGTCCACACCAGAAAGACTCTGCATCACTATAGAACAGAGGCAGACACTGCAACCCATGTGTACTGAAGCATTATTTACAATAGGTAAATTTTAGAATCAATATAGATGTCTGTCAACAGATGAACAGAGTAAGACTATGTAGACACAATGAAGTTTTGTTCAGTCATAAAGATGAACTAAATGATGTCATTTTCAAGAAAAAGAATGGATCATTGTGTTTAAAGTACTCAAGCCAAACTCAGAAAGGCAAATATTGCCTGTTTTCTCTTGTATCTGGAATCTAGGCTTAAAACAAACAAATTACAAGTTATAATAACTGAAAGGTGATGATTTGGGAAGAGGAAGAGGATCATTAGGAGGGAGAGATGGAAGCTGAGTGGGAAATGGAGTGGTAAGTACGGCAAAGTATATTTTATGCACATGCAAAGTTGCC
Organism: Rhizomys pruinosus; assembly: GCA_009823505.1. NCBI lineage: Eukaryota > Metazoa > Chordata > Mammalia > Rodentia > Spalacidae > Rhizomys > Rhizomys pruinosus. The sequence continues at coordinate 3,355,465 of VZQC01004822.1, forward strand.
ATCAGGAAATTCATTATTTTATACAAATAATATATGCAAAAAAGAAAGACAGCATTTTTTTATTTATATGTCATTGCCTTGTTATAGATGGACCCTTATTTATAAACTATGTAGCTTAACTCTGCTAAGCCTCAGAACCTAATCATTAAAACAGGAACAGTTATGTGCATAGGAAAAGTTATATACAGAGTTGGTATTGGGATATGAGGAAATGTACAATTAAATGCCTGGTGCAGAAAAGTTCAACATACCTAAAAAGTGAACCTTAGTTCTGTAAGTGGAGTATTGAACAAGCAGATGAGGAATGGGAGCCTCTCACTAGCCATCTGTGGGTGGAAGAGGCTTCTGTCTTGCTTTTGGAGTAGATGTTCTTGGTTTTTGGTATATGGATTGAGTCTAGAAGGATGTCAGTGTTCATTCTGTAGAAACCAGTGTTCTTAAAATTCTTTCTGTGCTTTTTTTTAACTAACAGTTCAAGTATATGTTTAGTTAGTTCACATATACCACTGTTTTTCACTGTGCTGCTTCAGCAGAAAACTCAGTAAGGAACATTAATTATCAAATGTGCCAGCTTTGTGACCATTAAGTACCTCATTAGATTCTGTTTTGGAAACTGCATTTATGAGCATCTTTATAGAAAAGAGCACAACATGATTGGCACTGCTTAACCAGAGCACAAATCACTTATTTAATGCAGATCTTCTTTTATTATTATATGGCAAAACAGCAAACTTATAATTTCTCATTGTATTTAAAAACTTTAAAAATTATCACCTCAACTTGAAAGCTTATGTCTTATCTAAGCGGACAAACAAGAATCTTAATATTATGAAAACATTCACTTTGAAAATTTGAGGAAATAAGAGAGAGGGGAAGGGAAGAGAGATCTTGAAGATCAGCCTGTAATTTCTGTTTTGTATTTAAGCTTCTTGTTGCAATGGCAAGACTAGTCTAACCCTCTAAACCATCCTCTCTCATGGTGCCTGGGCGTGGGCACAAAGCTGGTCTCTGTTGACAAGTTTTGTATCATATCTTCTTTATAGGCATTGATTTCTTAGTGGAAATTTCTTAGTTGGAAGGAAAATCTGATAAGTTTCAACTGTGGAGGGACAAAAAAAGAGAAAAAATTAAAACTATGTTTAAAATATATGATTCAACCTAACTTTTTCTCCATTAGGAAGACCATAACTGCACAAAAGAGATTAAATATAAATTTGCTCTGCTTTTAAAAGTCCTTAAGAAGCACCTATCCTATCTGTCCATATAAATTCCAATGGAAAACACCATGACATGCAATTACTAATCTCAATGTACACAGCTATGCCTCGGGGACTCGGCGGTTCATATTTTACTATTCTGTAATCAAATACAAAACTAATGAGCAAAAATATGCTTCCCCCAATAAATTCTCAGCACCTGGACAAGTGTCTGACAGGGAAATGGAGGATGCACACGCAAAATTCATTCTGCGAAGCTATTAAAGTGTTATACTTGCCAACAAGTGTTCATTAAACAAGAATGAAGGATCTTTATGCCAGTTTCTTTCCAAAGGCTTTTTAATATTTTAATGGAGAGTAAAGACTATTTATCTGAACTCTGATCAGTTAACGTTCAGATCTGTTATGAAGAAACAAGGAGTCCTTTATAATACCTTTCATAAAAATCCACTTTGCAATGCTTCAAATAAAGACTAAGGACTGTAAAAGATTATGCTGCATATAAACAAAATCAGTATCATTTTGAAATTATATGGTTATCCCTGGAACTCCTTAGTACATTAGAATCATGCTGTATTTTTATTTAAAAAGTGGTTAACAAAATCCAATATACAAATGGAAAATAAGATTAGAGATGGCATGCCAGCCACGTGACTTCATCCAGGCTCCAAAAAGCGAGCAGCACACTTAATGAAGCAGACAAGGGGCACAGAAGTCTCATCTGCTATCTAAGACTTGGAAAAGAGATGATCGGAGGACAGGATAGAGGTAGGGAAGAGAAGAGAGGGCAGTAGAGATGAGGAAAGGAGAGGAGGGGAGAAGAAGGGAAGGGAGGGGGGACTATATTATTAACCTATAGTTGTAGGCAGTGCCTTTCAAACCAGAATTCAAACAGCTAAATTTCTGCCTGGGAGTCAAAGTATCTGAATACACACAAAACATAAGTGCTGTGAAATGAAAACAGTCTAATAGACGTTATAATGTAGTGGGTCTGAAACAATATTTTAACACCTATTCATGTTCATTTCCATTACTTAATTCTACTAGAGGAAATATATATATATATATATATATATGTATATATATATATATATATGTATATATATATATATATACATGTATATGTGTGTGTGTTCATTTCCTATATGTAAATATAGGAATAGTTATATTTGTGCATTTTGTAGCTATAAAGACACACAGATAAATGTAGTAGTTTGAATGAAGAATGTCCCTTCTAGGCTCTTGTATTTGAATACTTGGTCCCCAGTTGGCTGCATTTTTGGAGAAGGTTATGGAATCCTCAGGAGGTGGAGTCTTGCTGGGGGAAGGAAGCACAACACTGGGAGGTTCCACATTCTGTTCTTTACCTTCTCTGCTTCCTGTACAAAGATGACATGTGATCAGCCAGTTTCTCACTCTTGGTACCATCCTTGGTAACCTGTCTGATGCCATGTCTCCCTCTCCATGATGAACTCTATCCCTTCTGGAAATTTAAGTTACAACAAACTCCTTTTCCTCTCTAGTTTGCTTATGGCCATTGTACTTTATCAATCAAAAGAAAAATAACTGATATACTAAGAGTATTATTCACAGATAAATACCACACATTAAAATCCGACTATTGGGGCTGGAGAGATGGCCTAGCAGTTAAGAGCACTGACTGCTATTGCAGAGGACCCGGGTTCGGCCCCCAGCACCCACATGGCAGCTAAGAACTGTCTTTAGCTCCAGTTCCAGGGGAATCCCACACCCTATTCTGACCTCCACAACATTGCATGACACAAGTGCACAAACCTACATGCAGATAGTATATTCATACACATAAAATTAAATAAAAAAATTAGAAAAAGAGCCCATGGCTTAAAAAAAAATCCGACTATTGAAGTAGGTAAACGTCCAGAGGCATGGCTGTTGACAAAGGATATCAGGTACAGTGATGGCTTTCAGACTTTGTGTTCCATCTGCAGCTTGTCCTTGGGCTTGCCTTGACTATGACTAAGCGTACTAACCAAAGCAGGAAACATGTCTGGTCTAACAAATTTTTCAAAAGAAATTATTGAGATTTTTTTCTTTCTCCTGCTAATGGTAAAGTTTTATGAAGTTCAGATTTCTTAGACAGTCACTGAATATCACACTTTCCTATGTAATTTTCCAAATAACTGAGATTGGGGGCAAGCAAGCTATCAGTGAGGTCTCCGGTAAGATAAGAAAGCCTTAGAATATCACACCCAAGTTCTTGAAAAATTCAGGTTGTCTACACCTAGTAGCCAGATATTTGAACAACAGATTAAGGACACCAGGAACAAGACATAGAACAGATAACCACGAAGTCCTATTTCTTAAACTTGGATTTCCAAAGTGTCTAACAGCCCCCAGGGGACATCATAGAGGAGGCACCAGAGCCACTCACTTCCTACTGAACTAGCACAAGTTATTTAACCTGTGCATTAGTGCTTAGGTAAATTAAGATTTCAATGGAAAACTGGAAAAGAGCTGAGAGAAATAATGAATGTGCTTAGGATGTTTTGAACTGTTCAGATGAGTATAAAATGATGATGAAAAGCAGTAGCCTTATAAATTCCCATCTTGGCCCAAGGTGTCCACGAGAATGTGCTAGTGAAGTCAACGCCATGGCTCAGAACCTACCTACCTCTGTCTGTCAGGATCCTCTTGTTCTATGGGCTTGCCAATGCTGTGCTGCCAATAGGCACCAGTTTTTGGTAATAAGAGGACAGAAACATAATTATTTTCCAGCTTCTTTTATTTGGCAAGATGAATCTAACACAGATTCCAAGATACCCTTGAAGATCTTTCATTTGGAGTTTTAAGCTTCCAGTAAAGACTTATGGTAATTACAAAGACAGCTCTAATTACAGTTATCTCCAGCTTTGGTGCCAGAGGAGAGTTCAAGAGGGTCTTTTGTTTTTTGTATTAATAAAAGAGAGAGGGGGTCAGGATATGGATTAATGAATTTGACATTCACACCAATGGCCTGCTTAGGTCACAGGGAAACATATTTATAGGCCTTGGCTTCAGTTTCTAAGGAGGACTTGTTCCCTCAATAACCAACCCAGGAGTTTAGCCAAGGTCTGTGCTCACAAAGTCATCCAGCTGTTAACAATGAGGTATAGTGAGGCCATAAGCTCACATCTGCAACAAAACCTTCTGAAACTAGCTGGTTCTCTATAACTCACAGGCAGATTACTTTCTCCATGAAAACCCATCAGGAAGGTCAGTGCTGTGGCCATGATGAAGAGAAGGCTCTGGTCTTGTATAACACGAGGTCTCTGCATGTCACAAGTCATGAGATGAAATAATGGCTAATGGTTTAGAAAACCTCACTAGCAAGAAAACTCTGGGTGCTAGGAGAACTAGATCTCCATGTGCAAAAGAATGAAATTAGAGCCATATCTATCACCCTGAACAAGAGTCAACCCCAAATGGATCAAAGACCTCAATGTGAAACCTGGAAGCAGGAATTGTTAGAAGAAAAAACAGCCATGGTACCCTACAAGTTATTGGTGTTGGAAATGACTTTCTAAATCAGTGACTTCAGTCACTCAGGAATTAAGGTTAACAATTGACAAATGGGACCTCATTAAACAAAAAGGCTTCTGTATAGCAAAGGCAGCAACCAAACCAGTGAAAAGGGAGAAAATCTTACTAGCTATACATCTGACAGAGGATTAATATGTAGACTATACAAAGAACTCCAAAAACAAACAAGAAAAATAATGATCCAATTAAAAAATGGGCTATGGGCCTGAATAGAAAGCTCTCAAAAGAAAAAAAAAATGGCTAAGAAATACCTTAAAACTTCTCAACATATTTAGTAATTAGGGAAATGTGAATAAAATCAATTTAAGATTTCATCTTATCCTAGTCAAAATAGTTGAGATCAAGATAGCAAATGACAGCAAATGCTGGTGAAGATGTGGGGGAAGAAGAACCCTTACTCTCTGCTGGTGGGATCACAAGCTGGTGCATCCGCTGTGGAAATTAGTGTGACAATCTTAAAGAACTAAAAGAATCAACCACAGGACCTGGTTATACCCCTCCTTGGCAGAGATACTTGTTCAGCCATGTTTGTTGCTCCTCTTTTCACAATAGTAAGAAATAGAAACAACCTAAATGTCCCCTCAACTGACAAATGAATAATGAAAGCATGTTGTATTTACACTATAGAGTTTTGCTCAATGGTGAAGAAAGATAAAATCATGAAATTTGCAGGAAAATGGATGGAACTGGAAACCATTATTTAAGTGAAATAAAAGACTCAGAAAAAAAGGGATGTATGTTCTGGCTCATTTGTGGATCTTATGCTTCAAACACTTAGGTATGAGTTTATATCTTGATGTAACCACAGAAGCCAGAAAATCGGAAAGGAGCTATGGCGGACAAAAGGGAGGAAGGTACGTGAGAGAGGGGGGATGCAGGGGCAGATGTTAATAAGGGAGAAATGGGGGGAAATGGGAGTTACTTTAACTAGGGAGAGAACAGAGAGAGTGGGCAGAAAAGATAAATATCACTCACGTGGTGTGAAAGAAAACAAAAGGGAATGTATTATTTAAAAATCCTACTGAAAAATACACACATACATACACACACTTATACATACATATATATGTATGTATAAGTGTGTGTGCATGTGTATAGCTAAAGGATATATACTAAAAAATATGGTGCTATGCAGGAGCAGCTTCCTTTAGAGTTGTTGGTTGGGTAGTCCAAGAGACTTGAAAAATAACACAGGCTTTAGCCAGCCTTTTATTGCCTTCCAGAACTTGAAGGTAAGACCATATTGCTGAAGACATCAGACACAAGACTTGGAGGAGTAGAGCTGGAACTGATGTGAAAGCCTCCTCCATGAAGACTAGCTTCCATACTATCAGAAGATATTGTGCAAATTTCCCAGGGAGAAAAGTAATCAATGATTGTATCTGTTGTAAAGTCTGTGAACCACAACAATGACCAACCCAGCAAAAACACGTAGTGGTACAGTAGTCATACTTTTAACTTAGGGATAATTAACAACTGTCTAATTGGACTTAAGACCTGCTCAGTCAGAGGGAACTCATGTGTGGTATTGTAAACATCATACCCAAATAAAAATGGCTAGAGAGGTCATAGATCTTAGAGAATACCACATCACTAAACCAATGCAATTTCTTACTACATCCTAACTACTTATCCTTATGTTTATAGACAAGTGTATCTATCACCACTCATCAAAGCAGCTTCTTTCTGCAACAGATGGAGACTATTACAAAGTCCCACAACTGGTCAAATGCAGAGAAATGAAGTGCCTATGAGGTGCCCAGTTCAAAGTGATGCATCTACAATGCAACCTCTTCACCTAAGGGTCAGGGAGCATAGTGGAACAGGGGTCAGAAAGAATATTAATGCACCTCTCAACTCTCAGCAACAAAATTTCCTCATGCAACAGATGGTGATTAACCCAGAAAGCCAGTTGGCCAAAGTATAGAGGATAAGAGATTACAGAGTGCTTATCCCTGAATAAGACACCTATAATCAAACCTCTGCCACTCAAGGGACAGGGCTTATTGCATGGAAGAGTTGTAAGAGTCAAAGGTGGTGAATGGCCACAAACAAGCAGCGTTTTCCAGATAGCTGGGCCATTATTCATATAAACTTACAGCAATGGTGATAGTGTGCACAAGACCCATGCAAGCTCAAGCTACACAAAAGCTCAGTACAGAAGTAGAGAAGTGAAGGAAGAAGTTCCAACCTTAACTGAGGAACTGTTGGCAACTGATATCTGCTTGGAGGAGAGTTGTTTTTCTTTAAGGGTGTGATGCTAGATAGGTTAACCAGGCTCCAGTAGATGGACAAACACCAAAGGGCATCTGGAGACCCAAACTTGGTTCACTAGACCTTAACATATATGACAAGGTATATGAAATTGGTGAAGGGGGTAAAAGAGGGTTGAAGATAGGGGGAGTCTATTTATTCTCAAAATATATTGCATGAAAATTGTAAAAAAAATCAATGAACAAGAATGAACATATGGATTTTTTGTTAAACATATAGAAATGCCCTGTGAAGTGAGAAAAGCTGACTTCAGATTTATGTGTTTAGTTTATTGTATGGATGCTGAGGGCCCGTGGTGTGCCACTCACTGTTCTAAATGCTTTGCGAATATTAACTCATTGAACTTTCTCCTCTCATACACTGCCGCAACAGACAAGAGATTGTTTTATTCTGAAACCTGAACAGAGATAAGGCTGTCTGTACATTAACATGTCTTGCCTTATAAGGAAGCATTGGACTGCACTAGATTAAACTCATAAAAGCTAATGAAGAGTCCTCCTTAATACACATTTCTTTTTTCCTGTTTGGACTTGAAGTGACAACATTATAGAAACACCCTGAAGGTTTTTATCTAAATAGCATCCTATAAAACAATGTCCTCTTGTCAGTCACCACTAATTCCACACAGCCAAGCTATAAATCTGTCCAAAGGCCAGCAAAGTGCCTAACTTGGCACATCACTAATAAAATTAGGAATGCGGGTTTATTACATGAACCTTAAGTAGGTTTGGCCAAGATATTAAGATTTTTGCTTATGGCAACCATGGCTAATGTGGATTGGTATTTTCATTATAACACACCCCACAGCACTTCTTAGTAACAGCTCAGGTTTCCAAATTAGACAGTAATCCCACCCCCATACTCACTGCTAGGTGCGACAGCTGGAGCCCCCGTCTCCAAAGCCTTGTGCACTTTAGGGTACTCAAAGGATAGGAAAGACTTTTCAATAATGCTAATTTGGCTGAATAAAATTAGAGCAAATTAATTAATACTTCTATTAACGTAACCTGATTTCACTTTGTTCAAGAACAGAAGCACTTATAGGCTTTTAACATACGCTTAGAAATATCATTTCAGCTCAGGGCAATTTTGAGAAGTGATTTATAAGCAGTTGCAAATGCCTCTAAAATGGTAAGATCTGAGAAAGCCAAATGTATGTGAACCAAGTTGTTCTGCAGACTTGGGTATTTTGTTTCCTTTTTTGTTAAATTATGAAAGAATAATAAATACATCCTCTCTCCTGAGTCAACGTTTATCATGACGGCTTATATTTGCATAGTGAAGTTGCTTACAAAATGGTTTCATCTGCCTTCTGGTGTCTGATCACACTATAGTAACTGGGGTGGGGACAGGTATTATAGCCTCCATTTTGTTAATGAGAACAAGCAGCAAGGATCTGGGAGCTGAGGCTGAAAAGCAACTTCGCCTTGTACCCAGCACCTTGCACTCGTGAGCACTGACAGTCACAGAAGGGATCCATGCACCTTCACATGCATGCTTTATCTCATTTGTCCCTGATCCAAGGACTTTTTGACTCTTCTCTTCCCAATGACAGAGCTCCTGCAAATTTTACTTCCTTCCCACGCTTGTTGGGGTTGCCCACATGGCCACTGGCATAATGGCAGTTAGGTTATGGTATCTGGAAAGCAGCCGGGTAGAAGGGAGGTGGGGAGTTCTCTTTAGCATGCTGCAATCTCAAAAAAACTGGAGATGGGCAAAGTCACTAAAGTTCACTTCATGAAAAATACAACACACCACAGAGAGCAAGTATGATTGATGCCCGTGGAGCAAACTGTTTATCAGACAAACACATTTTGCAAACTTTGACATAAATTGTTAAGTTGCCTTATCGCCTAGACAACGTAAGACTAGCATCTTTGTAAGAACTTCCCCAAAACTCTTTAATGACCTCTAAAAAGCTTTATCTTATCGTGATCTGATTTGCTACCTCAATAAATCATTTACAAATAGGTTAAAAGAAAAAAAAGAAAAGTGGTATTAGAAATATGGATTCATTTTCCAAACATAAGAAAGCTTCGGCATTGGGCGGGCTATGTGCAGTGGTGAAGGTTTGACAAAGCACTCAATATGCTCGGTACTAAAAGATTCAACAGGAGAAAGTGCTGCAGCCTAGTCAGATCTAATTGGAGGCTAATTACGCATTTGGTAAATCACGCAAACCCTTTAATTTTCTTCTTTCCTGCTTTCTGACTTTTATCACTTATGGTGGGGGTGGGAGTGAAGAGGGAAGTTATATTGTTCAATTTCTAGCCTGTCTGATGTTAGAAAAATCAAATGCTATCTGGAGGTGCTAGGATACCATCGCCGGTGAGGACAGACGCTAGAACTTAGATCATGCCTCTGCTTTCTCTAATCCAATTTCATCCCATCAAATCTGTGAAACTAACATTTATTGACCACCTACTATGAGTCAGACAGTGTGCTAAATATTAGAGGTATGGAGAAAGCAATGTCCTTTGTCCTTAATGAATCTGTTATTGTGGTAAGTCGTCATTGCTCGTCGCATTGCCTTTTTCACCTCTCAAATAACAGGATTAGTGGTAAATTTTAGATGTTTCTAATTTCTGGTGGATGATGATGAGTTTTATTTGGCTGAACCTTGTCCATTTTCTCATTCTCACACATTTTCCACTCTGTATCTCCCAGCTTTCTGTGCTGGAAGAGGGGCAATGTCCTCTCTCCCTCTGGTTCTTTTCCTGTTTAGCCCATGGGAGGCGTAAGCATGGAGGTCAGAACATTCCTTTCTCTAATTCACTGACTCAGGGGCATGGCTTGGCCTGGCCATGTCACTCTGACATCCCTGGGTTTTTCAAGGTGGCCCTGTTCAAGGTGGCCCTGATGTGTAACTCTCTTTTAGGAGCCTGGCACATGCTGTCTCCCACGGCTTTGACACGGTACGTTAGACCACTACCATTATCAGCCCGGAACACTGCCTCCTATCTGCACACTACTTCTTGAACAAGCCTTTGTAAACTGGCTTCAAGTTTGCTTAATCTTTTTAAAAGATGCTTGTATTAATTCTTTGAGAATTTCATACTTGCATGCATTGTGTTTTGGTTATTTACCCCTTTTGCCTCCCCCTAATTCCTCCCAGATCCTCCCTGACCTCACCCATCCCAACCTCATCTCTATTTTCTGTTAATCCCCCAGTCAACTTTGTACTACCAGATTTTCAGGGGTATTGGGTCATCCATTGGAGTGTGGTTGACTTACAAGGGGCCACACCTTAAAGAAAATCAGCACTCCCTCCCAAAGAGGCCATCGATGTTCAATGGCTCCTCAGCTAGAAGTTGGAGGCCTGAGAAACCTCCCCATACCATGCTGGATGTTGACTGCTTGGTCTTGTGCATGCAACTGTATTTTCTTAATTTTTAAATGTCTGTTTCCTGCCAGGATTCACTTATATGCTATGTGTGTTTTCATCAATTGGCTTAAAGTAGTTTTTGAAGACTTGAAGAGAGATCAAAGTAGAAGTTTCCAGGAAGAGTTAGAAGATATATTCATTCTTATAATAGTGTGGCCATTTTTCATCCCCTAGAAAAGACATTCTAATGCTTAATTTGATTTCTAATTCATCATGATAAAAACACTTAACATGAGATCAACACTCTTAAAAGGTTTATACGTACAGTATTGTTCTTATAGACATTGAACTGTACAGCAGATCTCTTAAACTTACCTATTTTACACAATTGAGACTTTTTTTTTTGGTCTTTTTGAGACAGTGTCTCCAGGTAGTCCCAGCTGTCCTGGAACTCACTCTGTAGACCAGGCTGGCCTTGAACTCACAAAGATCCACCTTCTTCTGCCTCCCAAGTGCTAGGATTAGATGCATGCTCCACCACGCCCGGCTACACAATTGAAACTTTATGACCATTGATTAATGGTAATATTAATGATTAACAGCTTCCCTTTTTTCCTACCTACAGTCCCAGTCCCCACTGTTCTAGTCTTTACTTCTGTGAATGTGACTATTTTTGATCCATCATTTAAATGAAATCATGAAATTTGTCCTTTTGTGATTAGATTATTTCACTAAGCCTTATGTCCATCTGGAATATTGGAAGAGTTCCTTCTTTGAAAAAGCTGAGTAATGCTCTGTTGTATGCAAATTAATACATTATACAATGTCTTTTCGGTCACTGATGGATGGTGCATGGTCAGTGGTTCCAGAAGATGATTATCACCACTGCTGCTGCAGCCGTATTAGTTGTGTTAAACACACTTTATGATATTCCTACAATGATGAATTGTCTTCTCCTGTGTATGCCCCCATTTTCATATTCTCTGCCTCTTTCTCTCGTCTCATCCCATTTTGCCCCATTTCCTGTTTTCCTTTCTTCCTTTTAAGATGGGGGCCTCACCACTTAGTCCAAGCTAACTTTTTAAACTCCCAAATTTCCTATATTGATATCCCAAGGTTTGCAATTGCAGGCATATATTACCATGGCCTGCTACTCCATATTTTTTAAAATCCTTTCACTCATGAAATGATTTTTTTTTTCACTCCAGGAACATGATTTACTTCCATTTGGAACTACCAGAGCAGGCCACCTGCAGGCATGTGCTGGAACAGGGCAGGGGCAAGATGGCAACTGAGGCCCACCCACTTATAGCCATGGGGTGGGGCCTCAGGTACAGGGGAAGAGGTCAGAAGATTGACAGCCTCTGGAGGAAGTGGACATCTGTGTATCCCTTGGAATTCTGGGAAGCCCAGACCTAACACATGAAAAATGCCATAAGATCTAAAAGACTTAAAATTGGAGAGTTAGGAGGCTGGAGAGATGGCACAGCAGTTACGAATACTTGCTGCTCTTCCAGGGCACCTGAGCTCAATTTCCAGCACCCACATGGGATGGCTCACAACCGCCTATGACTCCTGCTTCAGGGGATCCATTGCCCTCTTCTGACCTCCACGGGCACCCACACACACGAGACACATTCACACACACACGCACACACACACACACACACACACACACACACACACACACACAAAAAAAAAAACTTTTTAGCATCTTTTTTATGTGTTGCATTACAAGATAAAGAGTTGGGCATAGCTGTGGGTTGAGGCTGAGTTTGATTTGAGGACTCAAACATCATCTCCAGAATTCGTCTTTATCTCCTGATTCTGCTCGCCTCCTTTCTGTCTTCTTTTTTTTTTTTTTTTTTTTCTTCTAATGGGAGCCATCTTTTTATTACTTTGTCCTTTTTTCACATAAATTTATTTATTTATTTTATTCATTTTTAACAAATCTAGACCTGTGTGTCCCCCCATCCCCACCCCCAGCAGAACTCATGCATTCTGCCAAACATGCTTTTTCATCTCGAGTCTTTCTCAATATTTCCATGGGGAAAGTTGACTGTTTTTGAGCAGAAGTTCACTGTTTCAGTCAGTTCTTTGATGCAGTCTTCTGTTGTTGTTGTGTTGTTTCCAAAATGCATTACCCCCAACTGCTTTGTACAAAAGCTCAGGGGGCCCTACACAAGAAATACTTACAACTGGGAAATTGGCACTAGCATCCAACAATGAGGGATACCATTCGTCGTTTGTTTTCTGGGACTGTGTTACTTCACTCCGCATGATGTCCTCTAGCTCCAGCCATTTCCCTGCAAAGCTCGTGATGTGGTCTTTTTTACTGCTGCTATAGAACTCCATTGTGTGGATGTACCACATTTCTCTATCCACTCATCATTGAGGGGCATTTGGTTGTTCCAGCTCCTTGTATTGTGAAGAGAGCTGCAAATAAAATGGCCGTGCATGTATCTCTGTGGTGGGCGTAAGTCTTGAGGGTAGTATGCCGGAAGTGGTATGGCTGGGGTCGGTGTGGCAAAGTTCCATTCCAAGTCTTCCAAGGTGTCTCCACATGCTTTACCATGTGGTGTAACAGTTTACCCACTCCCGACCGCAGTGAAATGAGTGTTCCCCTTTCCCCACAACCCTCTCAAGCACTTGGTAATCTTTTGTTTTCTTGATCCAATGCCAGTCTTATTGGAAGTAGATGATATCTTAAAGTGGTTTTGTGTTGCATTCCTTAATGATGAGTGAATGTTGAACGTGTCTTGATGGTGTTTCTCGACTCGTCTGACATTCCTCTTGCGGTGAAGTCTCTGTTCAGTTCTTTCTCCATCTATTGAGTGGGGTTCTTTGGTTTTCTTTTTTCCTTGTTTTTTGAGGTAGTTTATATTCTGGAAATCAATGCTTGTCAAAATGTATCTGATGGTGAAGTTTCCTCCCCATCCTGTGATGTTTCTTTTCACTTCCTTGATTGTTGTTTCTTTTGATGTACAGAAACTTTTGATTTCGAGAGGGCCATTGTTCATTGTCGACCTTAATTCTTGTAGCAGCTGCTGTCTGATTTAGGAATCGTTTTCGCATGCTATGTCTGTAGTCTGCTGCCAACTTTTTTTCTTCTATCCACCGTTCAGATTTGGGTTTCACGTTGAGGTCTTTAATCCATCTGGAGTGTGATGGAAATGAAATGTTTTTTTTAAAGAATTTCCATTCCAGGTCTTCATTTCATAGAAGTCACTGGAAGAATGTGATGATATTGAGAAGCTATACAGATCTGTCTAGGTTGAACTACACTTTTCGGATCCCTTCACTTTATGTCATAGGTTAAGTGGGGCTGTAAGAGACAATTTCTGCCATGCTTTGATGGTAGTAAAATGAGGCAGCATCCATATCGCCTTGTTTTTGCAGAAGGTCCAGACAAGGACCCTGGGCATTTTTCCAGATCATACTGTTATATGCTGACTTTCTTTTTCAGTGTGGAATGCTATTGGGCCCACAACTGGCTATCTTCTTTTGTGAAATCCCCCTTAGCTAATTCAGTGTCTTTTAGGTTCAACAAGGAGGGGAACCAGCTTCTTCAAGGTGTGAGCATTGTCAAAGGTAGAGGCAGAGAGCACTGAAATGGGTCCCAGTATCCTTGTGGGATCTGCTGTGAGTGATGATCTACCATGTTCTTGACTTTCTGTTCCTAGCACCCATCTTCTCAACTCCCTTCCCCCAAGGACTTGGAGCTTTCACCTCAAATATAAAGGAAACAGTCTTATAGTGACAGTTCAGTTTGTTCCCTTAGTTCTAGAATAAAATTCCTGGACTCAACTTATTTCTATATATTTCATTTATATTTAAGTCAATATGCCTCGCAAAATTTTAACCAGTGATGAAACTGTACACTGTTTTCATAAATATACCCTATAGTGGAATGACAATATCACCTAATGATATTTCTAAGGACATATCCCTGTCACGGACTATATATATATATATATATATGTAAATGAAATTTATCTGCCTCTTGAATACATCTGCTCCAGCCTATGTTATATATTTATCATGTTAAGTCTCTATCTATTCCACATACACTCAAGCGGTTTGTGTACCCATATCCTAGTAATGCTGTTCTTCTTATTAAATTAAAACAAGTGATATATTGGATTAAGCTTTTGGTGAAACTAGCTTCAAGGTATAGTCATTTTAAGTGGGATCCATTCCTTCATGTTTAAATACATAAATTGTCAGCCAAAAACCAAGCATCAACATCATCTCAAGAACCAAAGATCCTTTCTTTCCTAAAAGAGATTCATTTATAAAAAGACCATAAAGGGGCTGGAGAGATGGCCTAGCGTTAAAGAGCTCTGACTGCTTTGCAAGGAAGGGGGGGAAAGGGAGAGGAGGAGAAAGAAAAAAAAAAAAAAACACCCACATGGCGGCTGAGACTGTCTTTAACTCCAGTTCTAAGGGAAATCGACACCCGTCTTCTGACCTCCATGGCAAAATTGCATGACTGGGTGCACAAACCTGCAGCAGACAGTAACATTCCATACACATAAAATAAATATAAAGATTAAAAAAAATAAAAATAAATCCCAGGGTCTGGAGAAATGGCTCAGTGGTTAAGAGGTTCCGACTGCTCTTACAGAGGACCGTTCAATGCCCAGCACCACATGGCAGCTAGACCCCCCTTTAAGCCAGGTGTGGGGCGAATGAGAAAAAAGGAAATTAGACAGAAAAGTGAGCAAGAATTTTTTCAGTAGACAATGACACAAAAATCTCCAACAGAGGCAAATGCAGACACTATTGGCTTGGCCTCACTTGGGATTACTTCTTTGTGTCCACTAGTGAGGACGATAGGGTGGGTATATCTGAGAGAGTGTTTCAAGATGAGATTGGAATCTGTAAGGATGGATTCAGTGAACTGGCATTTTGGGCACAATTGGCTGTCAACTGATCCTTTGGGAACACAGCACAGCTTGAGCTAGAGAAACTCTGCTTATTGTCTCCTGCTCTCAGACTGGCATCAGCACCACTTGCTCCACTGGTTCTCAGGCCTTTAGAACTAGACTGAATTCTACCAGCAGTTTGCCTGTGACAGATGTGTGAAATTCCTTAGTTTCCTTGATTGTAGGAGGAAAGACCTTATAATAAATATCTATAAACAGACTGAGTAATCATGATCGCAGATGCTTGAGACAAAACTAGTTTCAGATTTGGAAGATTAAAAATATGTTTGAACATATGTATATATCTAAATATATTTACATGTGTGTGTGTGTGTGAGGTATATATGATGTGTTTTATACAGACTGGTGTGTGTGTGTTGTGTGTGTGTGTGTGTGTGTCTTTGGAGACCGACAAATTTGATGCCGGGTGTCATTATAGATTTCTCTCTACCTTATTTATAGAGCAAGGCCCCTTACTGATCCCAGAACTTGCTGACTCCAGCTTGTCTAGTGTTCGAGTTGGCTTCAACTGTGGTGACAAAACACTGAACTCAAATCACTTGAGGAGGAAGGGGTTATTTTTCTTAGACACACTCCTTTCTTCAGAAAGCCAAAACAAAAACATTGGAGCACGGCCCATAGAGGAGCTTCTGGTTCTGCCTTGTTCCCCTGGCTTTCTTGTATAATGCCAGAGCCTCTGCCCAGGGATGGCACCACCCACAGTGGGGTTGGGCCGCTCCCATGAAACCTACAGCATGAAGAAAATGCCTCACAGACAGGGGCACAGCCCAGTCCAGTGAAGGAAATCCTCGTTGAGGTTTTCCTTATTTTACCAGTATGTACAAGTGACACTACAGCTAGCAGTACATCTAGCAGCCTTACTTGCCGGGGGCGCAATTGATTACTGGTTCCCAGTGCTGTGGTCACAGATGGCTGCCATGTTGGCCCAGCTTTACATGGTTTCTGAGGATATGGGATACGTACCGCAGGCTTGTAGGTCAACACTTAGCCACCGATCATCTCCCCCAGCCTCTAAATATATAGTTTTCATATATACCGTATACACATACCTAGGTAATTTCAAACGTTTTGTTAGAGAAAAAGTAACAGAAATTGGGGCGAGGTTCTTCAATTTTCTTGTTATCTACTTCAAAATCTGTGTGAGGCAGAGAAACATGATGGGTACCAGCCAGTGAAGATCAAGTGAGGCAATCAGGAAGTACAGCATTATGGATGAAGTAGGTAATGAAGGCCACAGATTAAACAGACCTTCTATTGCTTGAACATTCCCTCTTGCTCCATAGCTCAAGGACCAAGTGATTATTGTCAAAACTTAGAGCTCTTGGAGAGACCAGACTCCTGAATCAAAGTTATAGGGAAGTTTCCAAAGGTCCATGGCAAGCGGGTGCCTGTTTTTTTGTGTTGTTGTTTTGTTTTGGTTTTAGTTTAATTAACAGAACAACATGCTAAATCCCAAGAATACTTATGGAGAGCATATTTCCACCGCCTAACCCCTACTTCCAAGTTCACAGGGAAAGGGTTCAAACTACCAGCAAGACTTGTATTCCTGCAGTTCAAAATAACCTTAGTACAAGGACTGTGTGCTTAATCCCTAGGGGTAAGCATTAGACGAGAAAGGAAAGGTTGAGGCCATAGCAGTAGGAAAGAACAGGAAGCTAACTATCTTTGCATATGAAAGCAGAATATAAGGGCCTACAACAGAATTTTGAACGATGCATATCAACTCTTGTAAGAAATGGATATTAGTCACAAGAGATGTGGTTCAAAGATGTGGGAGCCAATCAAAACCTTTGGAAAATGAGACAAATTTTTTTAAACCAACAAATGTGTAATACAGAATATATTTAAGCATAAATTGCAGACTGGCGGACGCAGAAAAAAAATGGGAGAGAGGTGCCTACAGTTAGTCAGAGTTCAAAGGCAGCTCAGGCTACTTAGACTGACGCTAGCCCTGAAGATACATGACACCCTGTGTGGAGAACAACACATCTATCTACATTCATTCTTTGCATCTCCTTCTTTTAGTGACCTTGGGTTTCTCTGTGAGATCTTTTTTTACCCAACCTCCTACCCACATAGCGGTTGACAGGAACTTGCTTGTAGTCCAATTAATGTTTTCCTGAATTTGTTTTGATCATGAAACTAATAGAACCTTTTACTCAATAAACTTTTAGGATTGAGTAAACCAAATGTATTCTGTCAATTCATATTTACTGTTTAAAGAACAAAGCTGAACTCCAATAAGAAAATCCAAGTGGATAGCACATAGTTCCCAGGAAATTTTCTAAAGTAAGGGGTTATATGCAAAATTCCAAGGTACAAGGTATCCTTGAAAATCAGTTATAAGCTACAGAAGGAAAAGCTGGATTGACAAAACAAGAAGAAAGAGAGTCCTAAGGGAAGTTTTTCTAAAAACCAAAATGCGATTTGGTTTTAGATTCTGAAGGAAGGATGTGATTTCACTACACAGAGAGCTGGTAGTAAAGACCAGAGTAAAGCACAGAAGGAAGTGTCTCAAATATTTCAGAGGCCACATTGGCTAGAACGCTGAAGTGTGTGTGTGTGGACAGAAAGGGATAAACCCTGAAAGAAGGCTAGATCCGAAATAGGAGAGTAATTTTACAAACTCAGACAGACTCTTGAATTAATGTAGGGGTATGGAGGGCATGCAACATGAAATGGATGGAGAAAACCAAGTGATTGAATGAAGTTAATTTTGCAACAAATAAAAGTAATAACATTTAGTTTTTCCACTTCCTTCTGGGAGTTTGTCTCTCTCCCTCTAGTTCTTTTTCAGAGTTTGTATTTCTCTCCTCTAGTTTTTTCAAGTTGTCAATTTCTCCCTTTTTTCTTTCTGGAGTTTATCATTCCTTTCCACTTCATAGTTCCTTCATGAGTTTTTTCATTCTCTCGTCTCGGCGCAATCCCTTTGTCCAGCGAAAGAAGACACAACAATGAGAGCGATCTTCCTTGAGCAGTTTTATTCGGGCACCCTTACATCCGCTCTCTCTCAACGTCTTCTCTCAACGTCTCCTACCGGCTCACTTATATAGCATTTCATAACCAATCAATTTCCACCACGTGGGGCCTCAAGATAGGAATTTTCTATGCGTAACAGAGGGCTTCAGCAGGGCCAAACCAACTGCATGGAGCACTCACCCCAGTGGGGGTGGGAGGCGGAAACAGGCACCATCTTTGAGGCACGGCACTCCGCAGCTCCAAAACAGTTCCCCTTTTTTGTTTTAATAGAGCATGGTCTTGAGGCTGCAGATGGCTGAATTCAACGATCCCGCCTGTCTTGGGATCATTCCTCCATTAAACTCGTCATTGGATACCCCATCGCCCTGAGGTTTCCATGCCTTAGGTAGAAGTAAAGTTGCCCGTCTCTGAGTAGGATCGTGAAGACATTCAGGGACGACATGACCTTTAAGATTTTTGCATAAGTGAGAGCCAAGCTTGTGGGGAATGTCCATCTTCAATGGCAACAAAAGCCTGTGCTAGTAAAGCCATGTTCTGCTGTCAAGATACTCTCATTTTACAAAGACACCATAGGAAGAGGAAAGATACGAACAACATTACGCATGCCAAGGATCCCAACCCCGCGCATTCCTTGAGATGATTCATGGCTGTTGAGATCCAGGATGGCAGTCTGATGGCAAGGGCCAGGCCCACTCGTGTTGCACTATTTCCACTCTTAGTTTGGTCACCAATCATTCAAACTGCTCAGACCATTTTCCTAGAAGATAGCTAGAAAGTTGTTTAGATAGTTTTGCAGCATGGGAAAAGTTATACTGAATACTAGTTACGCAGAGGCTTGAATGTTTAAATTCACATCTTAATTGTGCTATTTGTCACAATATATCTATCTCTTCCCGTCAAGATCAATGCATTGATTAACAATCATGTTGGCGGGGTGCTTGTTCTTCTCCATGCTTAGCTGGCCACCACCCACTAATCCAAGAGGGATTGGCAGAATGACAGGGTCCATAGAAATCCTCTGGCAAATCAAACAAGCTGCTATCTGATTATACATCTGAACACATTTTGAATTTTAGCTAATATTTCTAACCTTAAGAAAACATGGACTACCACTTAATGCAAAACTTCTATTTTCATTAATACTGGCTATTCTTACATCTAAGGGCAAATAGGGTACATCCAAAGAAGAATTAGTACTAAAAAGGCGAGAGAAAAGCTTAGCATCATGGCGAACTGGCATTGTTCTCGGGAACACCGACAGTATCCCCCATCGCGGATCCATCCTGGTTGGTGTTACCAGACTCAGGATCAGCGACAGCAGCGTCAGCAGGGGTCTTCATCCTGAGAAGTTTTGTTACTCTTTCTGGTGAGTCTTTCTGGCACCCACACGGGGTCAGTTCGATTCTGTGGAAAAACACGAACAGAGCCTCTCGCCCAGACCAGGACTGGGTCCGGTCCATGCCACTGTCCTGTAAGTGTATCCTTCCATTTCACATATCCTTTTTCCTTTCCTTCAAGCCACTGATGTCGATCAGCAGCAGAATTATTATTATTTTCCAAATTTAAAAATTAAAGTGAAAGAGTTTAAGTAAGACCGATCTTTTGGCCGTTTATTCCTTCCCAATTCCCCCTTTTTGTTTTGACACTCTTTCAACGTGCGATGAGCACGTTCTATAATTCCCTGTCCTTGTGGATTATAGGGGAGACCCCGTGAGAGCAGACACATGCAGCTTGTCTTTCTTCATGTAAACTGCTCAAAGGCTGCCTGCCCTCTTTCTAATGCTGGGCAGCACTTTTGGTCCCCCAAACAGGCATGCACCAACCTCCATATTGGGCAGGTACCAGCTTTAAGTGTGCCTTGTTCCCATGTAAAATCAAGATCTCTCCCCATTTTATCCCAGCTTGTTACTGTCAAACTCCATGACACTAAGAACCAGGGGCAATAAGATCACATTCTCTCAAAAAATTAATCACGTGTTCCGTTTTAAGTTTTTAGCCCCTTGGCCTAAGCAAGTCGTTTGAGGGCATAAAAAATTTGGTGGGTCGGTGAGTTCCCCTTGTTAACTCCTTTGGGACACACCCTGCAGAATATTGAGAAGACGATTACCCAGAAAAGAAGACTAACAAACAGACTCCCAGCAAGTAGTAGATATACTTTCATCTACTGATCTTGGCTCGTAAATCCATGAGCTTTCACTTTTGATTTGCCAAACAGCTACTGATCTTGGCTCACAAATCCACGAGCTTTCACTTTTATTTCGCCAAACAGCTACTGCTCTTGGCTCGCAAATCCACGAACTTTCACTTTTGATTCACCAAACATCGAATTTATCCTTGCCGCTTTACCGCGGTCTTTTGACTTGTCGCTCACTCCGAGAGCTTTAATTGTCCCACTTACCTGGGAACTTACCGGCGCCTCCCCGACTGCCCGAGGTTCTGATCAGAAGCGAGGATCCCCGTGTGGGCCACCACTCGTCGCGACTCCCTTCGTCCAGCGAAAGAAGACACAACACGAATGCGATCTTCCTCGAGCAGTTTTATTCGGGCACCCTTACATCCCCTCTCTCTCAACGTCTCCTCTCAACGTCTCCTACTGGTTCCCACTTATAAGGCAGATGGCCTAGCGGTTTAAGAGCGCCGACGGCCTGCAGAGGAACCCAGTTCGATCCCCAGCACAGCAGACCCACATGGTGGGTGAGGAACCGTCTGAGTCCAATTCCAGGAGAACGCAGGTTCGCAGGGGAATCCGAGACCTCTTCTGACTCCGCGGGTTGCACGCACGGGGGCACAGACTTGCAATGCAGACAGTACATAGCATACACATACAGAATAATAAAATTAATTTAAAAAATTAAATATAGACATTTCATAACCAATCCATTTCCACCACGTGGGTCTCAAGGATAGGATAACTCTATGCGGAACAGAGGGCTTCAGCAGGGCCAAACCAACTGCATGGAGCGCTCACCCCGTGGGGGTGGGAGGCGAAAACCGGCGCCACCTTTGAGGCACGGCACTTCGCAGCCTCCGCAACACTTCTTTAGTTCTCTGATTTCTTCTTTATATACTTTCAAATAGTCTACAATTGTTCTTCTAAGGGCAGTGTCTTGGTTTCCTCGGGCAAGATCTCCTTGTGTGGGATCCTTGTGCATGAGAAAAGTTTTTAAAAAGACATGAGAAAAAGATGGCAGACAGGACTTAACATGTATAACAGAATCATGGAGCTCTGGTGGGGGTGAGGGGGACATAAGGGGTCAGCATGGATGGGGGAATGAGTCAAATTTGATTAAGAAATGATTTGTATGAAATGCAACTCGATAAAAGTTAACTTAAAAAAGGATACATTAGGGTTGAGAAAGCTCAGTGATAGAGCATATGGCTAGTTTGTANCGCAGCCGCCCTGGCCGCCGGACTCTCCGGACCCTCTGGCCCAGCGCCCGGGTCCCGCCCTCACGGCCCCAGCAACCCAAGCTACTCGCCCAGGTGGCTTCTGGGTATCCTGCCCAAAGGCGCAGCCGCCCTGGCCGCCGGACTCTCCGGACCAAAATGAAATGATTTTTTTAAAGAATTTCCATTCCAGGTCTTCATTTCATAGAAGTCACTGGAAGAATGTGATGATATTGAGAAGCTATACAGATCTGTCTAGGTTGAACTACACTTTTCGGATCCCTTCACTTTATGTCATAGGTTAAGTGGGGCTGTAAGAGACAATTTCTGCCATGCTTTGATGGTAGGACTGAGGCAGCAGTCATATTGCCTTGTATTTGCAGAAGGTCCAGACAAGGACCCTGGGCATTTTTCCAGATCATACTGTTATATGCTGACTTTCTTTTTCAGTGTGGAATGCTATTGGGCCCACAACTGGCTATCTTCTTTTGTGAAATCCCCCTTAGCTAATTCAGTGTCTTTTAGGTTCAACAAGGAGGGGAACCAGCTTCTTCAAGGTGTGAGCATTGTCAAAGGTAGAGGCAGAGAGCACTGAAATGGGTCCCAGTATCCTTGTGGGATCTGCTGTGAGTTGATGAGTTCTACCATGTTCTTGACTTTCTGTTCCTAGCACCCATCTTCTCAACTCCCTTCCCCCAAGGACTTGGAGCTTTCACCTCAAATATAAAGGAAACAGTCTTATAGTGACAGTTCAGTTTGTTCCCTTAGTTCTAGAATAAAATTCCTGTACTCAACTTATTTCTCTTTATTTCATTTATATTTAGAGTCATATGCCTCGCAAAATTTTAACCAGTGATGAAACTGTACACTGTTTTCATAAATATACCCTATAGTGGAATGACAATATCACCTAATGATATTTCTAAGGACATATCCCTGTCACATGACTATATATATATATATATATATGTAAATGAAATTTATCTTCCTTCTTGAATACATATGCTCAGCCTATGTTTATATATTTATCATGTGTAAGTCTCTATCTATTCACACATACACTCAAGCATGTTTGTGTACCCATATCCTAGTAATGCTGTTCTTCTTATTAAATTAAAACATGATTGATATATTGATTAAGCTTTTTTGTGAAACTAAGCTTCAGGTATAGTCATTTTAAGTTGGATCCATTCTTCATGTTATAAGCCAAGAACTTGTCAGCCAAAACCAAGCCATCAACATCATCTCAAGAACCAAAGATCCTTTCTTTCCTAAAATAGTTCATTTAGAAAATAGACATAAGGGGCTGGAGAGATGGCCTAGCGGTTAAGAGCTCTGACTGCTTTTGCAGAGGACCTGGGTTTGATCCCCTGCACCCACATGGCGGCTGAGAACTGTCTTTAACTCCAGTTCTAAGGGAATCAGACACCCTCTTCTGACCTCCATGGCATTGCATGACATGGGTACACAAACCTGCATGCAGACAGTACATTCATACACATAAAATAAATAAATAAAATTAAAAAAATAAAAATAAATCCCAGGGGCTGGAGAAATGGCTCAGTGGTTAAGAGTTCCGACTGCTCTTACAGAGGACCTGGGTTCAATTCCCAGCACCCACATGGCAGCTAAGAGCCCCCTTTAAGCCAGGTGTGGTGGCGAATGAAAAAAAAGGAAATTAGACATAAAAGTGAGCAAGAATTTTTTCAGTAGACAATGACACAAAAATCTCCAACAGAGGCAAATGCAGACACTATTGGCTTGGCCTCACTTGGGATTACTTCTTTGTGTCCACTAGTGAGGACGATAGGGTGGGTATATCTGAGAGAGTGTTTCAAGATGAGATTGGAATCTGTAAGGATGGATTCAGTGAACTGGCATTTTGGGCACAATTGGCTGTCAACTGATCCTTTGGGAACACAGCACAGCTTGAGCTAGAGAAACTCTGCTTATTGTCTCCTGCTCTCAGACTGGCATCAGCACCACTTGCTCCACTGGTTCTCAGGCCTTTAGAACTAGACTGAATTCTACCAGCAGTTTGCCTGTGACAGATGTGTGAAATTCCTTAGTTTCCTTGATTGTAGGAGGAAAGACCTTATAATAAATATCTATAAACAGACTGAGTAATCATGATCGCAGATGCTTGAGACCAAACTGTTTCAGATTTGGAAGTTAAAAAATATTTTTGAACATATGTATATATCTAAATATATTTACATGTGTGTGTGTGTGTGAGGTATATATGATGTGTTTATACAGACTTGTGTGTGTGTGTGTGTGTGTGTGTGTGTGTGTGTGTGTGTTTGGAGACCGACAAAATTTGATGCCGGGTGTCATTATAGATTTCTCTCTACCTTATTTATAGAGCAAGGCCCCTTACTGATCCCAGAACTTGCTGACTCCAGCTTGTCTAGTGTTCGAGTTGGCTTCAACTGTTGTGACAAAAACACTGACTCAAATCAACTTGAGGAGGAAAGGGGTTATTTTTCTTATAGCACACTCCTTCTTCAAGAAAAGCCAAAACAAGAACTTGGAGCACAGGCCATAGAGGAGCTCTGGTTTCTGCCTTGCTCCCCTGGCTTCTTGTATAATGCAGAGCCATCTGCCCAGGGATGGCACCACCCACAGTGGGTTGGGCCCTCCCATGAAACTCAGCAATGAAGAAAATGCCTCACAGACAGGGGCACAGCCCAGTCCAGTGAAGGAAATTCCTCAGTTGAGGTTCCTTTTTACCAGTATGTCAAGTTGACAACTACAGCTATGCAGTACATCTAGCTAGCTAGCTTGCCTTGGGGATCACTTGATTCTGTTTCCCAAGTGCTGTGTCTACAGATGGCTGCCATGTTGGCCCAGCTTTTACATGGGTTCTGAGGATATGGGATCTTATCCTCATGCTTGTAGGTCAAACAACTTATCCACCGAATCATCTCCCCAGCCTCTAATATATGTTTCATATATACTTTATACACATAGCCTGAAGGTAATTTCAAACAGTTTTTGTTATAGAAAAGTAACAGATTGGGGCGAGGTTCTTCAATTTTCTTGTTATCTACTTCAAAATCTGTGTGAGGCAGAGAAACATGATGGGTACCAGCCAGTGAAGATCAAGTGAGGCAATCAGGAAGTACAGCATTATGGATGAAGTAGGTAATGAAGGCCACAGATTAAACAGACCTTCTATTGCTTGAACATTCCCTCTTGCTCCATAGCTCAAGGACCAAGTGATTATTGTCAAAACTTAGAGCTCTTGGAGAGACCAGACTCCTGAATCAAAGTTATAGGGAAGTTTCCAAAGGGTCATTGCAAGCTGGTGAGCTGTTTTTGTTTTGTTGTTTTGTTTTGTTTTAGTTTTATTACAGAACAAGCAATGCTAAATCCCAAGAATAATATTAGAGCATTTCCACCTCCTAACCCTACTTCCTAAGTTCACATGGAAATGTTCAAACTACCATCAAGACTTGTATTCCTGCTTCAAAGAATAACATTAGTCAAGGCTGTTGCTATCCCTATGGTAAGCTGAACGAGAAAGGAAATGTTTGAGGTCCATAGCAGTATGAAAGAACAGAAGCTAAAACTATCTTCTGCATATGAAGCAGAATTAATGGGCCTAAAACAAGAATTTAGACGAGGCATGATCAACTCTTGTAAGAAATTGGGATATTAGTCACAGGAGATGGTTCAAAGTATAGTGGGAGCCAATTCAAAACCTTTGGAAAATGAGACAAATTTTTTTAAACCAACAAATGTGTAATACAGGAGATATATTTAAGCATAAATTAGCAGACTGGAGGATCAGAAAATAAATGGGAGGAGGTGCATACAGTGAGATCAGGAGTTCAAAGTCAGCTCAGCTACATTGTAAGACTGACGCTAGCCTGAGATACATGACACCCTGTGTGGAGAACAACACATCTATCTACATTCATTCTTTGCATCTCCTTCTTTTAGTGACCTTGGGTTTCTCTGTGAGATCTTTTTTACCTCCTACCACATAGCAGGTTGACAGGAATGTTGCTGGTATTCCAATTAATGTTTTCTGAATTTGATTTTGATCAATGAAACTAATAGAAAATTTACTCAATAAACTTTTAGGATTGAGTAAACCAAATGTATTCTGTCAATTCATATTTACTGTTTAAAGAACAAAGCTGAACTCCAATAAGAAAATCCAAGTGGATAACACATAGTTCCCAGGAAATTTTCTAAAGTAAGGGGTTATATGCAAAATTCCAAGGTACAAGGTATCCTTGAAAATCAGTTATAAGCTACAGAAGGAAAAGCTGGATTGACAAAAATCAGAGGAAAGAGAGTCATAAGGGAAGTTTTCTAAAAACCAAAATGCTATTTGGTTTTAGATTCTGAAGGAAGGATGTGATTTCACTACACAGAGAGCTGGTATTAAAGACAGAGTAGAAGCACAGAAGGAAGTGTCTCAAATATTTCAGAGGCCACATTGGCTAGAACTGAAGTGTTGTGTTGGACAGAAAGGGATAAACCTGAAAGAATGGCTAGATCCAAATTGTAGAGTATTTCAAACTCAAGACAGACTCTTGAATTAAATGTAGGGGGTATGGAGGGCATGCAACATGAAATGGATGGAGAAAACCAAGTGATTGAATGAAGTTAATTTTGCAACAAATAAAAAGTATACATTAGTTTTCCACTTCCTTCTGGAGTTTGTCATTCTCTCCCTCTAGTTCTTTTCAGAGTTTGTATTTCTCTTCCTCTAGTTATTTTCAGAGTTTGTCAATTTCTCCCTTTAGTTCTTTCTGGAGTTTATCATTCCTTCCCTTCTAGTTCCTTCATGAGTTTTTCATTCTCTCTCTCGTCGCGACTCCCTTTGTCCAGTGAAAGAAGACACAACACGAGAGCGATCTTCCTCAAGCAGTTTATTCGGGCACCCTTACATCCGCTCTCTCTCAACGTCTCCTCTCAACGTCTCCTACCGGTTCACCACTTATATAGCATTTCATAACCAATCAATTTCCACCACGTGGGTCTCAAGGATAGGATATTTCTATGCAGAACAGAGGGCTTCAGCAGGGCCAAACCAACTGCATGGAGCACTCACCCCCGTGGGGGTGGGAGGCAGAAGCTGGTGCCACCTTTGAGGCATGGCACTTCGCAGCTCCCAACAGTTCCCCCTTTTTGTTTTAATAGAGCATGGTCTCGAGGCTGCAGATAGAATTCAACAATCCCCCCTATTTTAGGATCATTCCTCCATTAAACCCGTCATAGGATACCCCATCGCCCTGAGGGTTCCATGCCTTAGGTAGAAGGAAAGTTGCCCGTCTCTGAGTAGGATCATGAAGATATTCAGGGGCGACATGACCTTTAAGATTTTTGCATAATTGAGAGCCAAGCTTGTGGGGAATGTCCATCTTCAATGGCAACAAAAGCCTGTGCTAGTAAAGCCATGTTCTGCTGTCAAGATACTCTCATTTTACAAAGACACCACAGGAAGAGGAAAGATACGAACAACATTACGCATGCCAAGGATCCCAACCCCGCCCATTCCTTGAGATGATTCATGGCTGTTGAGATCCAGGATGGCAGTCTGATGGCAAGGGCCAGGCCCACTCGTGTTGCACTATTTCCACTCTTAGTTGGGTCACCAATCATTCAAACTGCTCAGACCAGTTTCCTAGAAGATAGCTAGAAAGTTGTTTAGATAGATTTGCAGCATGGGAAAAGTTATTATAGGCCTGAATGTTTAAATTCACATCCTAATTGTGCTATTTGCCACAATATATCTATCTCTTCCTGGACAAGATCAATGCTTCGATTAATTTCCCCCAATTAATGCCCAAACACAATGTGGAGCATATTTAGGTTGGCGGGGTGCTTGTTCTTCCCCATGCTTAGCTGGCCACCATCCACTAAGCCAAGAGGCATTGGCAGAATGACAGGGTCCATAGGAATCCTCTGGCAAATCAAACCAAGCCACTATCTGATTATACATCTGAACACATTTTGAATTTTTGCTAATATTTCTAACCTTAAGAAAACATGGACTACCACTTAATGCAAAACTTCTATTTTCATTAATACTGGCTATTCTTACATCTAAGGGCAAATAGGGTACATCCCAAGATTAATTAGTACTAAAAAGGCGAGGGAAAAGCTTAGCATCATGGCGAACTGGCATTGGTCTCGGGAACACCGACAGTATCCCCCAACGCGGATCCATCCGGGTTGGTGTTACCAGACTCAGGATCAGCAACAGCAGCGTCAGCAAGGGAATCTTCATCCTGAGAAGTTTTGTTACACTTTCTGGTGAGTCTTTCTGGCACCCACACGGGGTCAGTTCGATTCTGTGGAAAAACACAAACAGAGCCTCTCGCCCAGACCAGGACTGGGTCCGGTCCATGCCACTGTCCTGTAAGTGTATCCTTCCATTTCACATATCCTTTTTCCTTTCCTTCACGCCACTGATGTCGATCAGCAGCAGAATTATTATTGTCCAAATTTAAAAAATTTAAAGTGAAGAGAGTTAATAAGAGCCTATCTTTTGGCCGTTTATTCTTCCCAATTCCCCCTTTTTGTTTTGATAGACACTCTTTCAACGTGCGATGAGCACGTTCTATAATTCCCTGTCCTTGTGGATTATAGGGTAGACCGTGAGAGCAGACAACATTCATCTGTCTTTCTTCCTGTAACTGCTCCAAGGCTGACTGCCCTCTTTCCAATGCTGGACAGCACTTTTGATCCCCCAAACAGGCACGCACTAGCCTCCATATCGGGCAGATACCAGCTTTAAGCGTGCCTTGCTCCCACGCAAAATCAAGATCTCTCCCTAATTTATCCCAGCTTGTTACTGTCAAACTCCCTGACACTAAGAACCAGGGGGCAATAAGATCACATTCTGTCAAAAAATTAATCAATGTTTCCTTTTTAAGTTTTAGCCCCTTTGCCTTAAGCAAGTCTTTGAGGGCATAAAAAATTGGGTGGGTCGGTGAGTTCCCCATGTTAACTCCTTTGGGACACGCCCTGCAGAATACTGAGAAAACGATTACCCAGAAAAGAAAACTAACAAACAGACTCCCAGCAAGAAGTAGATATACTTCCATCTACTGATCTTGGCTCACAACTCCACGAGCTTTCACTTTTGATTTGCCAAACAGCTACTGATCTTGGCTCACAAATCCACGAGCTTTCACTTTTGATTCGCCAAACAGCTACTGATCTTGGCTCGCAAATCCATGAGCTTTCACTTTTGATTCGCCAAACAGCGAATTTATTCTTGCCTCTTTACCGCGGTCTTTGACTTGTCGCTCACCGCGACCTTTATCGTCCCTCCTTACCTGGGAACTTACCGGCGCCTCCCCGACTGCCCGAGGTTATGATCAGAAGCAAGGATCCCCATACGGGCCACCACTCGTCGCGACTCCCTTCGTCCAGCGAAAGAAGACACAACACGAGAGCGATCTTCCTCGAGCAGTTTATTCGGGCACCCTTACATCCGCTCTCTCTCAACGTCTCCTCTCAACGTCTCCTACTGGTTCACCACTTATATAGCAGATGGCCTAGCGGTTAAGAGCGCCGACTGCTCTTACAGAGGACCCAGGTTCGATCCCCAGCACCCACATGGTGGCTGAGAACCGTCTGAAGTTCCAATTCCAGGAGAACTCCAGTTCCAGGGGAATCCGAGACCCTCTTCTGAACTCCGCGGCGTTGCACGACACGGGTGCACAGACTTGCATGCAGACAGTACATTCATACACATACAGAAATAAATAAAATTAATTTAAAAAATTATATAGCATTTCATAACCAATCAATTTCCACCACGTGGGTCTCAAGGATAGGATATCTCTATGCGGAACAGAGAGCTTCAGCAGGGCCAAACCAACTGCATGGAGCGCTCACCCCCGTGGGGGTGGGAGGCAGAAACCGGTGCCACCTTTGAGGCACGGCACTTCGCAGCTCCCAACACTCTCTTTAGTTCTCTGATTTCTTCTTTATAGTCTTTAAATATGTCTACAATTGTTCTTCTAAGGTCAGTGTCTTGGTTTCCTTCTGGCAAGATCTCCTTGTTGGGATCTTGTGCATTGAAAAGGTTATAAAAAGACTGAGAAAAAGATGCAAGACAGCACTTAACATGTATAACAGAATCCATGAGCTCTGGTGGGGGTGAGGGGGACATAAGGGGTCAGCATGGATGGGGGAATGAGTCTAAATTTGATTAAGAAATGTTGTATGAAATGCACTCGATAAAAGTTAACTTAAAAAAGGATACATTAGGGTTGAGAAAGCTCAGTGATAGAGCATATGGCTAGTTTGTATGAGGTTCAAGGTTTAATTTCCAGATGGCAAAAAGTATACATCCTAGAGTAAAAAAAATGTGATTATAATTATCTGAACAAAGAAACAATTACACTTCCTACATAAGGATATAGTCATGAAGAAGACAAGGCAATGAGATAGAAACTTGTTGGAAACTGGTTCAATATGGATTTGAAGAGTGGAGAAGGTTAGCTGATGGGTGGTACTGGCCTCTGAAGATCATCTGAAAATTATGGACGATAAAGAATCCCTATGAAATATTAATTTTTATAGATAGTGAGCAAAGATCTCTCTCTCACTTACACACACACACACACACACAGTCAGAACTAAACCACCATCTTGCATGAAATCCTGCTCTTTACAATGGCCCAGCCAAACAAAATATCCACACATCTTTTAATTTCCATCATTCTTAGACTGACAGATAATGAAAAAATAATCTACTCACATTATTGTGGATTCATTCTCTTTAATATAGCTTAACATTTGGAAAAGAAAAAAAAATCAACCCAAATCTGCCTTGAGTTCCCAAATCTTCCCAAGTACGTAGATTTGTGGAAACTGAAGAACAGGAGTAAAAAAATCTTATTTTGCAAGTAAAATACTCACATTGAGCAGTATAAAGTAAATTTACTTGAATTTAATGTGGATAATCATATGCAGGTCTAGAATCTTTGTATTTTATAGCTCTCCTTAATTCCACATCTATCTACTGTACACACTGCAGACATAAAATACTTAATCACAGTGCTTAGGGATGTTTCTTTTAAAGAAAATGAAAGGAAAGGGAGAAAAGTTCTTTCCAAATGGTATCAACTCCCCCAAATTCCCCATTGTATTAATGACAATTGACAATCATAATTTCTATGTCAGGGTCACAAAAACCACGGATGTGACTGAGAATAAACCAAAACATTCCCAATGGAGGAAGCAGTGCAAGGAGCCCAGAGCGGCTTTTTTTCAGAGTCTCATTTCAGAGATAAGTATAACTGATAGAACGAACATTTTACTGCTAAATATTTGTCATGCTGCATTTAAATCACATTAATTTCCATCTCTTTGACTCCAAAGAGCAAATGTCACTACTCCTTTATTATTTAACACGTTCCTTGCCTTCGTTTGAGCACCACAGGGTTTAAGGTACATGAGGTGGGGTGGGGCTTAAGTGTAAACACACACACACACACATACACACACAGAGGATCTACTGTATGTCAATAACCACCATGGTTATCAAAAGTTAATGGACTCTGAAATTGATACAATTCCAATATTGCAGCTCATAAAAACCAGAGTGATATTTTATTGTGACCTACATCATTCACATTTAAGAATCCAGCAGGAATTAGGACACCTCCCCCCCGACCCCCGTTTCAGCAGCCTAGCCATCTTTTTCATTGTGCTAGATTCTATCTTCCTTCTACTTACAGTGTCCTGAAATAGCAAAACCTGTTCTTTGAATCCATTTTAAGGGTCTGGCTCAATAATTTAAGTACATTTACTTTATTGTACACTAATCCTTAGCCTTATCTTTTAAACTGAAACTTAATGTTCATTCAAGAAGAAATCCCCATTTCTCCTTACCCTATTGACTCTTGGCTACTGGCAACTACCTTTCCACTTTATTTGTCTATGAATTTGACTCATGTAAATGGAATCATGTAGTATTTGTCCTTTGGTGACATAAAGCTTTGAGCATAATGCTGTCATGATTTGTTCATGTTGTACCATGTGTCAGATCCTCTTCTTTTTTGAAGATGAATAATCCACTGTATGGATATACCACAATTTTTCTGTGTTTTTTGGGTGTGTGGTTTTTATTTTGAGATAAGGTCTCCCTGTAGTCCCAGGGGGCTTTGACTAGCTATGTGGATAAGGCTGGCTTTGATTTCACAGATCCTCCTGCTGGGATTAATCCAAGTGCTGGGATTACATGCCACCATGCCGGGTGATATACCGCATTTTGTTTATTTAATACACCATCTACATATGTGGCTTTCACCTTTTAGTGATTGTACACAATGCTGCCTTGAATGTAAGTGTACAAACTGGCTCATATCAATTTCAATTATTTGTACTCATACCCAGAAGTGAAATTGCTAGGTCATAAGGTAATCCTATTTTATATTTATCAAGGAACTGTCATTCTCTTTTCCTGAGCAATTTTACATTCTCATAACTGCACAGCAGCTCCAATATGTGCATGTCTTTTCTACACTTGTTATTTCTCCTTTTTGTTGTGATAGTGGCCACCCTAACAAATGGGAGACAGTTCCTCATCATGGTTTTGACTTGCATTTCCCTAATATCAGTGATGTTGAGCATCAACTCATAGGCCTGTTGGCCTGGGTGATATTTTTTGACTTATTGGCAGAGACAAGTAAGATGTTAAGGATGGAAAACAAATGTCCTAAAGGACCCAGGACTTTAGAGTGCCAATCAACACATATTATGGAGTGTGTTTTCTGGACAGGGCTAGGACTTAGAAAAATAAATAAATAAATAAATATAAATAAACAAAACCCAATAAGGAGGAATCTGCCTGCAGGGCCTTGGTGAAGACAGGATGTGCATATAAAAGCCTAATGATTCTCCTGGGACTTCCAGATCCTTATAGAAAGAGAGAGCTTTTGCATCCCTATCATTTCCAGCACAAGGACACTTTATGCCTTGTCTTTAATAAATATTTGTTAACAAATGAATAAACTCATTCTTTATACATGTGATCTTCAAAAGCAAAAATTTCCAGCGTCAGCGTTTTTGTCCCTTTTTTTTCTAAGAGATGAGCTTCAATGTAGATCAACACACCACCCTCTGTAAGTCTCCTG
This sequence comes from Rhizomys pruinosus, assembly GCA_009823505.1. Classification (NCBI taxonomy): domain Eukaryota; kingdom Metazoa; phylum Chordata; class Mammalia; order Rodentia; family Spalacidae; genus Rhizomys; species Rhizomys pruinosus. The sequence goes on from VZQC01004822.1 coordinate 3,388,271, forward strand.
AAAACAGTTGCCTTTGAAAAGGTGTGAATTTTCCTTACTTTGCTTAAAAGGGTGTTAACTTCAAAAGGCGACCTGGTGAGTGTTAAAAAATTAACACATCTAAGTCAGTAACCAAAACATCACCCCCGGATCTGTGAACCTGAAATTGAACTGGTAGACTAAGCTGACTCTGGCTTGGTTGCCAGAAAAGTCATCACTCAGCGGTAACCTGGACCAGGAAAATTTTGGTTTTTCTCTTGTGCTGGGCAGAGAGCGGGATCTGGAGGACCCGAGATACCAGCGGCGCATAAAAGCAGGAGACAGCTAGTTATAAACCCTTCTTTCCAGGCCCTTCTAACCCCCCTAAACTTGCTTTAAAAGCTGCTTTACTGCAGCGAATGTGCACTTTAGCTGGCTATCATCAAAAGAAACCTCTTTTTATTAAGAGTGGAATTGTTTATTTGTGGAGAAAATTGACTGAATTATCTTCCCTGGGTACCTTTCGTCTTCCCTTGCTTTCTTACTCTCCACAGACATAGATGTGGTTCCTCCCTGTCATTTTGTCTGGCAGCCACCGATATCTTACTAGCCCCCTCCCCCGACTCCTTTTCTCCGTGTAGTTCTTGTTTAGAAACGAGTCTAAGTACATGATTTTGGTCAGCAGAAGCACAGCAGATGTGGAGGTATTGCAGGCAGGCTCGCCATCAGGGCTGCTAATGGGGGAAAGGAACAGGAGAGCATCGGGTCCAGGCTTCTGCCTCTGGGCAGGACTGCACTTAGGGGAGACCATTACAAAGGCTTTTATGCCACATGGAGGCAAGACATTAGAGCGAAATACGTGACTGTTAGGAGCAGAGAAAGAAAACTGGTATGTCATATGTCACAGAAGTTTTGAAACTAAACACAATAACAACAAAGTTTTGGAAGGAATTGGAGAGCACAAAATGGTGACCCAGATGATGGTTTTGCCAAAGCTATAAGGCCATAGCCAGTGAGTGAGTGCTTCTGAAAGGGACGGAGCAGGCTGTCGAGTGGACTTCTCAGTCCTCGCTGCAAGACTCTGATAATCACTAGCATGGAGCCAAGCCCACCTTGCCTGGGAGATGTCTTTCTAAAACCATCTCCCTGCACTCACGGGTCATGCGCTCTTTTATCCATGGAGATTTATTAAGTACTAACAACTCACCAGGCACTTTGCAAGCCGCCGAGGATAAAGGGATGACTGTGACCTATTAATTGAATTAAAGGTCTTGAAGGCTTGTGAGGAAAGGCAGACATCTAAACAGGAATTAAAATGTAGGTTGGTAAGTGGGCCCACAGCAGCAGCAAAGTTAGGGACAGAAGCAAGGAGAGAGAGAGAGAGAGAGAGAGAGAGAGAGAGAGAGAGAGAGAGAGAGATTGTGGGTTAGGGAAAAGAACTCTCCTTCATTTTCTTATCTCTTTTTTAAATTTTATTTATTTTTGTATGTATATGAATGTACTGTCTGCATGCAAGTGTGTGCACCCGTGTCATGCAATGCCGCGGAGGTCAGAAGAGGGTCTCAGATTCCCCTGGAACTGGAGTTCTCCTGGAATTGGAGTTTCAGACGGTTCTCAGCCACCATGTGGGTGCTGGGGATCGAACCCGGGTCCTCTGCAAGAGCAGTCGGTGCTCTTAACTGCTAGGCTATCTCTCCAGGCCCTATTTTCTTATCTCTTTCTTAATGTCTATTTCTCTGTTAATGTTGTTACTGGCTCGTGGCTCTTCCTTTACCCATCTTCCTGACTACTACTTTGCGTGCAAAGCTCCCGAGAGAGAGCCAAAGATGGGAGGGGATAGTCACTGTGTTTTATTTAGTTTGTTAGTTTATATCGGTCTTTGTTCTATTACAGTTCTGTTCTTTTTTTATTTTATTACTGTTCAAAGCACTACGCATGCATTCTGATATTTTCATCATTTTTACAGGTGAAAAGCCCATTCTATAACTCCCTGAGGAGGCACACTGAGTCAGGGAGAGCCAGGATTTTATGCCAAACCATTTGGATGCTGAGTTCTTGTGTCTGACAATCACCCTGCTGATAGGGTAGTTTAGAAGTGTTGGGTGGGGCTGGGGAGATGGCTCTGTCTGCGAAGCGTCTGGCCTCCAAGTATGAGCACCAGAGTTTGATCCCCAAGCCCATTCAAAAAGCTGATGTGGTGGGGTGTACTTGTAATCTCAGCAATAGCGAGGCCCAGGGAAGATCTGTGCAAGCTCACTGGCAAGTTCGTCCAGCCCTATTCTGCCACGTTCCAGGCCAGTGATGGGCTCTCTCACAAATTCGAGGTGGCGAGACACTTGAAGCATGACACCCTTTTTGTCCTCTGACTTCCATGAGTACATGCACACCTGCATACACATCTGCAAACACACACACACACACACACACACACACACACACACGTGTGCCGTCTGTTGGAACAGTGGGCTAACAGTCGGCACTGAAGGATATGTTTATTGGGCAGTCCCAGGTAGAGACAGCAGCAAAGCACCTTCTGAAAGGCAGAGATCATGACAAAAATCGAGAAGACTGACATCTTGCATGCCCAGAGAGGAGAGAGCTTTGCATTATGGGAGAAGGACTTGATACACTTGAAAGGGAAGCAAAAGATGGGAGGGTTCAGGCCTTGCAGTTTCATTGACATATTGTGTGATTCTAGCACGGCCACTCACACTCATTCATCACTCAAAACAATGATGCTGGCATTATAATCACAGGTTATGATGTCACAATGACTTTGACTGTTCTCAATACAGTGTACAACATTCGTTCTGTGGATACTCCACTCACTGTGTCATTCCACTGAAAATCGATGTGGTTCAAATGCTAATAAAGTTCCTCACTATTTTCCTCTTCTTTATCTTATATATAGTTCTATGGTATATATTTTGGTTTAATTTAAATTTTTGTGAGAAAAAATATGATACAACCAAGGATTGATATGGACATAAATATTTTATCAATTCATCATGTACTGATTAACTACAGTTTGGATTACTTATCATCTTCAAGAATATGTTCACTTTATGATTTCTTTATTAAGGAAACAAAGGACTAAATGCCTATAGTCCAACACTTCTTGACTGGGAGCGGCCTTGCTTCTGCCTTCTACTCCAAAGGGACAATCTGCAGCTATTTTTGACTCTTACATTCAGTGGGAGGAAAGCTTCTGGGCAGAGTTCAAGGATGCTGTTAAGCATGTTACAATACATAGAAGAGTGACCCCTGCCTATCTTTGCAAACAATTACCCAACCCAAAACATTAGTAGTGCTAAGGTTATAATATGGTGCTATAATAAATGACACAGGAGGTTAAGGATGACAGTAGAGAGAAAGGGATAATGTATTGCCTAGAAGAATTGTAGGACACTCTAGGCATTAATAAGGACATTAGAACCTTATGTAACACATATCAAAGGAAACTCATATTTCACTGATTGTTCTTAGGTGGTATGTGTGTTCGGGCAGCTTCGCAAACTATTCAAAGATTTCCACACAACTTGCTTAAACTGGAAATTTTCATGAAGTGCTTTGGAGGCAGAACTCAGATTCTGTTGGTTCACTAGCACTTAACTGCATGATTATCACAGTAGTGCAGGAATGAGTGAAGAAAAGCCGTGCTAGGATTTTATGCAGAGGAAGCTTAATCCAAGGAATTAGTACTACAGATGATGGAATTGCTGAGAAACCAAATAGGGGAACAGAAGCAACTCAGAGATTAGCAACAAGCAAGAAGCCACAATATGCCTGAGGACCAGAAGAACATAGGAGTACTTGGCGTTGTCAGATCTACAGCTGCCAAAGCTTGTTGGGAGGATGGATAAAGTCAGAAGATGCAAAGAACAAGGTCTGTCAGCGGAAATACAACCACAACCAGAAATGCCACCTCCTGCTAGTCTGGCCTGCCGGCTTGCTCTATGCATCCTCTCCACCCTGTCTCTGCTGAGTGCTCAGGTTTATTTAGGATTCTGGAGATCCAAACTCTGGTTCTCACACTGTGCTGGGCCATGTCTCCCCAGCCCCTGAAATTACTCTTTACCTAAATGGCATGAGAACCTGGGAAATATAGTTCTTTCGATGTAATCAGAGTGAAAGAAGAGGGTTGAAAGAGCAGAAGGCTCATGTGCTTGGGACTGAAATAGATGGGAGCTTAGCCCTTAAAAGAAAGGAAGTTGCAGCATTAATGTAAGCTCTCTCTCCCCTCTCTATATTCACTTTTAATTTTTTAATTTATTTTGTGCTTCATATTTTTTCAAAGTATATTTTTATTGAATTTTTATACATTTCTTACAATACATCTTAATTATATATACGCTCCCTCCCCTCCCCAGATCTCCCCATAGCTCCCCACCTCCACTGAATTTCATGTATTCTGTCATATATGTTAAGGCCTACAGAGTCAAGTTGGTATCCCCAGAGGTCCCTTGGTGTGCATTCTTTCACTGGAGCCTGTTCAGCCTATCTAGTGTCACTCCCTTAAAGATCACGACTCTTCATTCAAATCTGTACCAGAAATGGCTGAGACATTTTACGTGGGTGCTAAAAGATAATAAAGAAATCTCTGACATCTCCTCTGTAGGAATGGGCCTCAAAGATGTAAAGTTTTCTTTTAATTGCAAAACCAGAGGACTGCACAGGACCATTAAACCAAATCATCACTCAGTTGGTGAAAAGAAACAGTGTGGATATGAGTGTAGTTGAGTGTTAAGTACTGCAGAACAATGAGAGAAGTGTGTTGGTAATCATGGCTTAATATGGTTGCTGTAGTTGCTGTAATTTTCCCTGTATTGCTGGTACTTACTTATCCCGGCCAAAGTTCTTGAGTTTTAAGGTTGTGTAGGAAAGTAAAAGAGGTCACATGAAGACATTTGCTAATGCCTTAAACACTAGGAGGTAATCTTCCCATAAACACCTTTACCAAAATGGGCCCAGATCTTTTCTTTTTAGCAACCCAAAGCTTCTGTTAATCAATATCTAATTGATGGTCAACCATTACATCATAGGATGCAAAGACAATAAATAAAATATTGGAAAAGCAAGGGTGATAATCCTGGGTAACTGAGAACTTGCAGAATCAATAACAAATGAGAATTGCATCACTGGACAGAGAAAAACACAAGAGTAAATGATACTACAAAAGAGAATGATTAATATTTAGGGACTAACACAGGCCTCCCAGAGATCTGAAGATCCCTAACTGTTAACAAGTATTATGTACCTGTGTGTGGTATATGTCATGTGTGTGTATTGGGGAGGGGGGATGGGAAGTCCGTGCACCAGTGGAGGCCACAGGACATTGGGGGTCCTGCTCAATCACTCTCTACCTTATTCCCTTGAGACAAAGTCTCTCACTAAATGTAGAGCTAGGCTGGAAGCCATCAAGATCCACATCTTTCAGATCTTTCTGTCTCTGCCCCTCACTGCACTGGTGATGCTGGAGCACGTGGCCACAACTGTGTCCAGCTCTTGACGCTGGTGTTGACGATTTGGATTTGACCTCAGGTCCTCATGCTTACACAGCAAATGCTGATCCCTCTGAGCCATCTCCTGAGACCAGTAAAGACATTCCTTAGTGATCATATCATAGTTAAAATTTGAAATACAGTTGCCCAAACAGTTGTATCAGTGGGAAAAAATCACCCCAAAAGTCAACAGTTGATTTTCCTTATTCATTTTAAGAATTCAAACTGGTTGGAAATACAATGAAACCATGCTATTGGTAGATAAAACACCATACTTATTTACATATACTTCAGAGTTTTTTTCAGTATGTGATTGTAATACTTTTCTCACTATTGCCTCTGAAAATATGGTTTCCATTTCAAGCAGACCCACGGAAGTGGCGTTGCCTTGTGCAAGTTATCTTCAAGGAGGAAGGCTGACCTAGCCTTCAGAGCACCAGGGAGTCTCTATGTTTGTCTTACACCTTGGACACCGAGTCCCTGGAGATCATCACACACAGGATAGAGTCCCTTTCTTGTCACCTCAAATGCCATCCATAGGGTCTGTAGTGCACAGCTCTATACAGATGTCAATTGCTAAGATTTTTAAAAGGTGAGAGAAATAGGAAAAGATAACAGAGGAAATAGACTCATAGAATTTTACAGCTGAAAGAGACCTTAAAATCATCCAGTGCCCTTCCCTTCATTTTACAGTTGAGGAAATGGAAGAGTCAGGAGGAGAGAGCTTGCTTTGTCATGCCACGAGTTTGTGGTGGAGTCGTTACTTATAACTGTGTCCTGGGACTCCTGTCCAGAACCTCCGGCTAAATGACACTTCAGCACTGAGAACAGTTGATGAACTCTGTGTGGCCGAGGCAGAAATTGTATACTTTAATGACTTCACAGGCACTGGCTGCTGGCTAACGGTCAGAGCTTCTTGCAATTTGCAGGCACGATATTGCATGGCGCTTATGAACTCAAGCTCTGGAGCCAGACTGCCTGGGTTTTTAATGAGGCCCCACCACTTTCTAGCTGAGTGACCTTGAACAAGCCACCTAATCTTTCTGTACTTCAATTTCCTCAGTATTTTCTGAGTGCTTACTTTGTGCCAGGGAAGAATAATAACCCTTCCTTCAGAGGATCTAAAATTAGCTAATATTTGAGAAATTACTCATAACATGGACTGGATTATACTAACATCTCAGCCATTACAATGTGAACCAGGAAGAACACAGCAAGTCAGGCTGAGCAATGAAAGTCTCCAAGCCATCTGCCCCAGGTAACCACCTGCCCATCTGGCAGACCAGAGCAGGTTGGGGAAGGTCAGAGGGAGGCACCTAGGAGGCAGTCCCATCCTTTCCATGGAATTTATTCTATCTAAGTGGAAAACCCAGTAAGTCTAGAGTTTCTTCATGAACTTTTTCAACTCTTAATTATTGGTTGCTTCTTTAAAACCTTCAGTTAAAAATTAATTCATGTATAACTAAAAAGCCAGAAGTAGGTAAAACCAACCTGATTCACTGGTCTGGCTTCCTAGTAAGAAACAGTCTATCATTGTCAACTGAGGTATCAAGGCCTTCAAGAATGGAAGGTGTGACAAGAATGTCACTGTTTGTCTGACCCAGATACACCACCACTTAAAATATAGGCTACACATTTATGTATGTGTGTGCATAAGCAAACACAGCAGTTTAGATCATTGAATTTCTCATCCTCTGCTGCAGACAGACTTAAGTTCTTGTAGGCTAAATTTCCTCACAAAATTTCTCAAAAATATGCCAGTCAGGGAAAAATAGGTATCTAAGTCCAGGAGAATTAAAGCTTTCTATTTTAATAGCAACATTTGTTAAATAAATTTAGTCTAATCACCAATCCTGTTCTTAAACTTTCTTGAGAAGCAGAATCCTCAACTTCGTTTATGCTTTTTTTTCCAGGTTTCCCACAACAGGAAACGCTAGGCAACCAGTTAAACTACAAAAGTAAGAAAGTGAAGAAAACAAGCAATCCTACAAACATTCTAACTTTTCCACCCTGGTCCCTCAGATGAGGGATAGTGGACATTATTCTGGGGTAAATGGTTCTGGAAAATAGCCTTACTTTTGAAAGATAATCCTCTAGAGGGACACAGAATGGATAAAGGGGGGGGGCAGTTCCAGAAGGATTATGAGAAGATTCTTGAAGCTTGTGAGTTCTTTTTAAAAATTAAAAAAATAAGAAACGACTGAGTATCCATTGCAAATGGAATTAAGCTGCAAAAAAAGCCCCAGGAAACAAAGGAAAACCAGCTTCCATTTCTCTGTAAATATATCAGTTATTCTTTCAATATTGATTGAAAGGCAATAAAAATATGGAGTTAAGAGCTTTGGATTTAGAATCACATATATGTGGGGTCAAGTCCTGGTTCTATCTCTTATTGTGAGAGCTTAAGTTGTAAGCTTCCTTGAGCCCCTTTTTTAGTAGTGAAATGAAGATGTTCTATGTTCCTACCTCATAGATTTGCAAGGATTATAAAAGATAATGGTAACAGTGTACCTAGCATTGTTTCTGCACTCTGTAAACACTAATTTGTGACTTGCATACTGAGTGACCACTATAAGGTTAAACTATATCCTCAGTATCTCCCAGGAATATTCTAGTTGGAGGAGCAGAAAAAGGACATGTCTATATAGAAAAGGCAGCATAGTATATTTTTTGTGATCCCAAAGAAAATCAAAGCAATGGGAAAGATACAAAGGGATAGATTTGAGTGAAGTTGCTACTTTACAGGAGGTGTCCCTGGAAGCTAGACTCTATGATAAGGACATTTAAAGAGACCTAATGGAAAAGAGAAATGAGTCCTTGTGATGGTTAATCTTGATTGTCAAATTGATAAGATTGAGAACTGCCTGAAAGATCAAGGAATATACTTATGAGTGTATCTACCTGGTGTTTTCGAGAGAGGATTGGTAAGGTAGGGAAAGGCCAACCCTGAAATGTGGGGTTTGCCATCTATATTAGTTACTTTGCTGTTACTGTGATTAAAACACTGACCAAAGCAACTTATAAAAGGAAAAGTTTATTTAGTTTATGATTCCAAAACCATAAGAGCATAAACAGCATGGTGCCAGAGCAGAAAGCTGAGAGATCACATCTTCAAGCAGGCACAGGAAGTAGAGAGGGACTAGAGATAGGCAAGGCTTAAGAACTCTCTAAGCCTGCCCCAGGGACAAAGTTCTGCCAGCAGATCTCCCAAAACAGTGCCAGTAACTGGGGACAAAATGTCCAAATACTTGGAGCCTATGGGGGATATTCTCATTCAAACCACCACACCGTCCCATATTCTGGGGCCCTGGGTGGAATCAAAGGGGGGGGGGAGGAGGAAGCCTCCTGTAAACACAGATGTTTTCTCTCTGCTTTTTGGCACCACGATGTGATTGCCATGTCCCACCATGTCCTCTCTGCCAGGTTGAACTGACATCTCTGAAACTGTGAGCCTAAATAAATCTTTCCCCTCTTAAACTGTTTTCTCAGGTATTTGGTCACAGCAATGAAAAGTCTGATGGACACGGACTGCAAGCAAGCGCAGGAACAGCATTTCAGCCAGTAGAAGCATTGTAAGGAGTCAAGGCAGAAAAGTAGAGTAGAATGTCAGAAAAACCCAGAGATGACAAGGTGAGTGTATCAGAGAGATCCAAGGAACTGGAGCTAAAACCCAGGGGTTCTTACTATGGACGAGGAGTAAGATGTCATATGAGAAGCTGTTAGCAATTAGCTGAGGGTCCTTTTCTTCTAACCATGGAAATCTCTAATAGACAAAGTCCAGCCCTCTTGGTGAAAGCACCACTGAGCTGAGGGTATTGAGATCATCTGCTCTTAGTGTGACAGCTCTGGAATATAAGAATCAGTGGCCCTGCACCCAACAGCTGGTTTATAGCTCTGAGCTTACAGTGCTGGGCTCTCAACCTTAGTGCTTCAGTTTTTTGACAACCAGATCTGGTAATTGTGGTTTTCTAGAACAGTTTCAGTAGGGCATTGCTCCCATAATTTTAGTTCTCCATTGTCTCTGTTTGTTCTAGTTTGCTTTCAACTGCTGTGACAAAACAGTCTGCTCAAGGTCAACTTGGGAAGGAAAGGGTTTATTTATCTTACATCTCCCAGGTCACAGTTCATCACTGAGGGAGTCCAAGATAGGAGCTCAGGGCAGGAACCTGGAGGCAGGAGATGAACCACAAGCCATGGAGGAATGCTACTTATTGGCTTGCTCTCCTGGCCCATGCTCAGCCTGGTTTCTTACACAATACAGAACAACCTGTCCAGGGTGGCACTGGCTACAGTGGGCTGGGCCCTCCAACATCACTCAACAATCAAAAAAATACCCTATGGACATAGCTACAGGCCAGTCCAATGGAGACAATTCCCCAGTTGAGGGTCCCTCCACCCAGGTGTGTCAAGTTGACACTAAAGCTGTCCAGCACACTGTTCTTAGAGCAGAGTATCTATCTCTTCCTGGATGTTCTTCAGAATGCTCTACTCTACCTATTAATTTCAGATGGGTGTGCCTATTACTCACAGATCCAGTTCTTGTATTATCAGATCACCCTATTCTATCTACAAATAAACAACAAAAACACTTGGATGGGACTTTGTTTTTCAGTTGTCAAGTGTGTGTGTGTGTGTGTGTGTGTGTGTGTGTGTGTATACACAAATGGAATGCATCCTGGACTGATTAGAGGAGAGAAAAGAGTTGTTGTAGCCAGCAATGTATGTGAAAAGTCTTGTGACCACAAACCTCTTAATAATCCTGGTCTTAGCAGATGCAGTAGACTTGCCTTCCCTAGTTGTCATGGACAGGGGAAGTGCTTGTTTTCACGTTATTCAGGGGTTATATGGTGACAATCCAGAGTGGCTGTGGGCAGGGTAATCTGAAACTCATCTGAAGCTACGTTGGTAAAATTGAAGTCTCCGGGAGCTACTACAGTGTGTTGGAGTAGTTGTAACTGAAACAAGTCTCTTGAAGCCAAGGTTCTGTTGGAGCCCTAGCTATTCAGCCAGGTGGGTTCCAGGGCTGGCATGAGTCTCCTTTTAGGTGTATGTTCATGGCAGGGTCAGAGCCTCTTCCAGCACCATGAAATGATTAAAGCAGTTGAAGTTTTCATAATGCAGCTCATGGAGTCAGTGAAGAAATGGCTGCTCTCGTGGTGTATGCGAGAGTGGTGAGGGTGAAGCTGCACTTGCTGCCTTCAACAGATTAGATTGTGTGTGTGTGTGTGTGTGTGTGTGTGTGTGTGTGTGTGTGTGTGTGGCAACTGTATGACTCACAGCTTCTCATGGAAACAATAAAACAGTTCTGATCTGTCCATCCTTTCTTCCTGACCTGGAATATGCTTTGTTCTGCTCTTGGTCAGTTGTACCAAAGCAATAACTAAGGGCCTGACACCTGTTTATCAAGCTGTTGAACTGCTTGCACTCAACATCTTTAGTAATTTTAAAAACAAAACAGTGTCAAGGAGTCCTTATGACAAAGATCCAACAGGATCTTCTCCATCTTCAGTGAGAGTTATCTAACAATGGTTACCAATATTGTTAAGGGAGACTGAGTCTTTCTAATAATCTCAAATTCATATGATGTTTTAAAAGAATCATCTGAACTTCTGGTAAAGAATAACTCCCAGGGTGCAAGGTGAGACACAGGAAGACTGGGTTAGGAGAGTTTTGTAAAAAATGGAATCTTTGACTACAAAGCAAATGGAAGAAATAGCATGCATTGGTCAGAGTCTGGACACATTTGAAGGTGTATATAAAAGGATTTATGAGAAATTTCATGCACGGTATGAGGAAGAAAAAGTCCATGATGATGCTAGTTTTCTCCTGTGAATGAAGAATGGAGATGCCTAGAGTGTGAACCTCTGTCTCTGTCAGCACTCTGCCAGTGGTCTGTCCCTTCTTGGGTGGTCAAATTGAAAATGAAATAATTAATTCCCATTACAGATATGAGTGACCATGTGATAGGGTTCTGGCTAGTAAGATGGAGATCTCTCTTGACTGAATTTCCTGGAAAAAAATAAAACAAGGCATATTCCATAAGGAAAAGACTTTTATCCTCTGTACTTTGAGCTTTTCCCTCTTCCTCTTGGAATGCATAAAGGGTACTTGACCTGAAACAGCCACCTGTGATAATGAGAAACAAGGATGTCCCAAATGAATGATACTGGAAGCTCTAGGAGATCTGGCTCTTAGGGATAGGGGAATCAGAAAAGGAGGGAGAAGTGAAACGTTATGGAATAAGAAGGACAAGCAGGAGGAAGATGGGGGGAAGAAGAAGAGAGGAAGTGGAAGAGGAAAAGAAGTTTCACTGCATAATATTGTCCTGGTAACCCTAACAAACATATTTCAAATGAGTGGTCCACTGTGCCAGATGTTAATGAGAGATGAAGTGAAATGCACTGATGGACTTGGAAATTTGGAGACTATTGGTGACTTTGGCAAGAGAATTTAAGATTCAGTGTGTAATAGTGAAAATTATGATTTACAAGTACTGTGTTAAAACTGATCACATCTGTTCTCATCAGACACTGTCTAGGATACTACCTCCCATTTCATTAGAACAAAGAACGGTGGAGCCAGCCAAACAAAACATCTTTCCTTGCTGGAACTTAACTAAGAAAGGAGAAAGGGACTGTTCTTTTATGAAAGCCATAAGAACATTTCAGTCTTCCTTTCTGATTTTACATCCTTTAAGAGAAGCATACGGTCTGTGTATTGTCTTAGAAAGAGACTGAGAGGAGAGCTGAGTTTTAGTTCTTCTACTCTGTGATACTCAAAGTTTTCTAAAAAAATAGAGCCAAATATTGGTAGGCAATAAGTAAATAAATTATAAGGCATTGACTTACGTAATAGTGGAAAGTGAGAAGATACCCAGTATGCCTCTTGCAAGTGGGAGGCCCAGGAAAGCTGGTGATGTAATTCAAAAGCTCAGCAGGCAGCAACCTTGTAGTGCGTACTCCAGCTCATGTCTAAAGCCTGAGAAGCACGTGCAGGCAGAATACTGGCAAAAAGAATCAAACAGAGAACAAATATGATACTCTTTCTTTTTCTTAATTATTACTGTTTCTGTATGTACATGGTGTGTTTGTGGAGGTGCATATCCTATAACTCCCTGGAGGTCCAGTGGCTGCTTCGTGGAGTTGGTTCTCTCCTTCCACTTTTACATGTTTTCTCAGGTTTGAACTGGGCTGTCATGTTGGTGTGTAGAGTGCCTTTACCTGCTGAAACATCTCAACAGTCCTCCACTCCTCCACTTTCTCTTTTCCAAGTTCTCAGTGGATTAGATGGTGCCCCTCTTCTATTGTATGAGTATGAGGTAGACCAATTTAATTATCTCAGTACACTGGTTCAAATGTTAATCACTTCCAGAAACAGTCTCACAGCCCTACCTAGAAAGAATGTCTAACCAGATATTTGGTAACTCTGTGGCCCATTCAAATGAATACATAAACCCAACAATCATTATCAACCACCTCTAATTGCATCAAATCTTGAATAGGTCATTGAACCCACTTTGTCCCATTTCTATTATAACTTAGACTTCACTCTAAGATTGCCAGTCAATTCTAACACTCCTACACTGATTAGTAAATAACTTCAAATTCATAGCACTGTCCTAGTTTGTCTTCCATTGCTGTGACAAAACACTCTGAAACACTCTGACCAACACCAACTTGGGGAGGAAAGGGTTTATTCAGCTTACATCTCCTGGGTCACTTAGGGAGCCCAAGGCAGGAACTCAGGGCAAGAACCTGGAGGCAGGAGCTGAAGCATAAGCCATGGAGGAGTACTGCTCACTGGCTTGCTCCACTGGCTCATGCCCAGCCTGCCTTCTTATATGGTACACAACAACCTGCCCAGGGTGGCACCACTCATTGTGGGCTGGGCCCTCCCACACTGCTCGACCATCAAGACAATACTCCACAGATGTGGCCACAGGCCAATCCAATGGAGCCAATTCCCCAACTGAGGCTCCCTCAACCCAGGTGTGTCAAGGTGACCCTAAAGCTATCCAGCACAGCACCTAAGCAGCATTAGTGTATTGTGGACACTCAAGAAATATGTATCCAACAAAAAGTGAATATATATGTTGGAGAGATTGTCATTCTGATTTTCACTGAAGCGACAGAGATACTGGCAGTACCTTGTTCAGACACATTGATGCAGGGATAGGTGACCCGTTGTCAAAGCTGGAGATCAGTGGAGATATTGGCTAGGTCTTCAGACTCAAAGTTAGTAATGAGCTTTGTCTGGATTTCAGGATCTAAAATGTTAAGACTTTCTGTTCAGAAAATTCATCTTCCTTTGTATTTTTGTAATTAGGTGGACACTCATCAAGGGAAATAACCAGTGCCCCTTGACTAATTAGTGAAGACTCCAAAGACCTTGAAGAGGTAGAATATACACCTGACATTATTGAGACAACTCGTTTGGATACTATGACATCACTTGAAAATAGTTCATAGAGAAAATCCATTTTTGGAAGGTTTATTTATTTTATTCCTCAAAGGGAAAATGCCCAAATTCCCACACAAGCAGAAACATGGTTTTAAGCTACTTGGTTCTGTCTTCAGTATGCAAATATCACAGCCAGTCACCTGTCAGCTTGAAAAGATAATGTCATGCAGAAAATTAAGATCATCTGATGAAATCACGTTATGAAGTGTGGCTGGAGAGAGCAGCATTTTGTGTGTTAGGATTTGATATATTTTCACAACCGAACTCAAACGAGCAGGAAAGGAGCCTCAGTTAGAGCAAAACTTGAACATTTTAGACAAATTACAAGGTGTTTACTAAAGAAAAAAAGGGAGGGGTGGGGAACATCCTAAATACTGTTTCCTAGTAGCAGCTTTGGATCTATGTTATGTCTAAGGAGCCTAAGGCCTCAGCGTTTCATTTAGAGTTCTGAATTTAATCTGATGGCAGTTTGAATATGATACCAATGCACTTATTGTTAATTTCCTTAAAGCCTTACTATCTGACAATGTAGGCCATTATCATCCCAAACATTTTCTACATTTGAAGGGATTTCCATATTCCACAGTGCACAGAATTAGACTCCTGAGTAAGGCTTAAGTGGAATATACAAGAAGCAAGGATATATTTCTTTAGAAACTAGCAGGCCTTTTCTCTCTCTCTCTTCTCTGCAGGCCTGTTTTCCAGAAGATGAGAAAAGGACTTGACAGGACTTTATTGGTTCATAAATTAACTTGGTAGATTTATAATCATTACTTGGAATGCCAAGAACTCTTCTTAAGAACTTATTTTCAAGAAAGAAAGATTAAAATAAAGCATGCATAACAGACTATGAAGCTGGCACCACCATCCTCCTCAATGATGGTGTCTAGTTTGGTTTTTACCTGTGGACCTGATCCCATCTGCTGTTTGGACGCGGTTATTTTTGGCCAAAGGGACTATTTAAACAGTCACAATTACATTTCCTTTCCAGTTTAAATGAATAAACAATAAACTGTCATTAGCTACAATGGCTCAGATATAGTCAGTCATGTTGGTTGGCTTCCATAAGAGGCTATAATGAAGTCCAGAGGTCAAATGAAAGCTATGCAAGAGTGGACAATATCTATTGCCTCCTGCTCCCTGGCAAGTCTAATCCAGGAGTGAAGAAAGATAGGTTAATATCTGTGTGACCTGCTCTTCCTAACGGCTGCCCAAGACAAAAGAGGTTCAATTCTTGTCCCATTCCTGAGCAGACCTCTGGGCCCGGGCTTCCCAGGAGAGGTATCCAAAGCGTACACACAAAAGAGAACATCCTGTGCTGACAAGCCATGGCAGGAAATTGTTACCTATGTCTGCCGGATTGAAGTGCTCTGCCTACTTAACTCCCTTCATCAAGTCCAAGAGAGGACCACACAGAGGTCTCAGTTCTATTCAGAAGGACTCAAATGGTACAAAATCCTTAGATGCTTAATGTCACATTATGGAAAAATACAAGTTTTACTGATGGAGGAACTGTATATCTAGCCAAAGTAAATGTGGCTCTCATTTTACTCTGATCCATGCAAGCAAGTTAAAAAATTAGAAAACAAAGGTGTAAACAAATAAACAGGAAAAAAAAATAGGCTGAGGAGTTGATTCAGTAGGTTAAGAGCGTAACTCACAAGCATGAGGACCTAATTTCAATCACTAAAAAGGTAGGCATAGTGGCATGATGCTTATAATTCCCAGGGGTGGTGGCGTAGAGTGTGAAAACAGATTCTGGCACTCACTGGCCAGCTAGCATAGCCTGCTTGGTGAAGGTCCAGGCCAATAAAGACCCTGTTCCAAACAAAAGGTAGAAGGTACTTCTGAAAATGATCAAGGTTGTCTCCTGATCTCCACCAGCTCAAGTGCCAGCACCCAAATATCCACACATGCATACATACATTGTATTTTTAAAGTAAGGTTGGGGATAATTAGAGGAGGTAAAGAGCCAGTAAAATAGCTCCTTGTTCAAAAGCATCCATGTATTTTCCCGAGATGAAGACCAAATATTTTGTTTAAATAGCAAGCAATTTTCTATAAAAGTGCTACAGCTTGGGAATGCTCTTTATGATTTATTGCTGCCTTTTAACCTGAAAAAATATTAATAACTGAGGAGCCCTTGTTGGTGTCTTTATTATGCTTAAACCCAAACAGCCATAATATTATAACTGGTGTGGCCACATTCAATATTTTTCTTTCGTGAATGCAGTAAGGGCTTATTAGGAGACGAGAAAATAAAAACAGAGGCTACTTGGCAGGCCTGGAGCTAACTTTCAGAAGGAGCTGGGTCGAGGCCACAGAGAGTCCTGCATGCTTTCTACTGGTGAGAGCACTTTCTCTCTGTGTGGATTTGTGTCATCATTCAGCTGTTTCTCCTGGCAAAGCCAGAATCCAGAACAGAATCTCAGTGAAAAAGAAACCAATAAATTAGATCTCTTTGTGAGCAATTGCCGTTAGTTCTGTTCTCTCTGTCTAGTAAGATTCTTTATTTACTTCACCAAGAGATTTCTGCTGACAAGTCCATTCATTTACCACTAGCCTAGATAAAATGATAATAAACAAAATGTCAAAAATGTATTCATGGGACCTTCCCCAATCTCTCCCCCTCCCTTTCTTCTTTTTCTTCAAGCTGGCCTAATAAAGATTCACTCCAGCTACAAAGTTAAAGCCCAATACATTGGGAGAAGCTTTTCCTTTATTTAATTGATTATATTTTCTTTGTTATGTTTATAGATTATGTATATTAATGATTATGGGCATATGCATATATAAAAATAGCATGTCAAATCCTGGTGCAATCAGAAAAAGGCAAATACCTTCCAATCCTTGTTACCCACTTTCCTGACCTGTTCTGGAGAGTAATTATGTCTCCAGGACAGATACTTTGGATGGAGGCCTATAAGGAGAGAGGAAATTTCCTACTTTATGCCTATGGATGCTTCCCAGAAGAATCTTTGTTTCCAAGTACCTTTTGCACTTTTGGGTGCAAGGCAAATGCTGAACCATTCTGTCTTGCACATAACTCCAATGGAGACACCTATAATACAAAACAGAGATCCCCTGAGGGCACCGTTATACATTTATTATAAAGCAAAGATTAAAACAATTTTATGGAAATTAAAGATAATATGGAACATTTGTCTTTCTCTCAGTCAAAAAGTAACATGAAGCAGTTCAACAAACAGCTCCAGGCATCCCAGGCAAGACGATGATTGAGCGGCTGGGTCTGAGGGGACAGGCAGGGTGGCTGCAGACGGTGAGGTGTGGGTTTTTCACCAGGGCATCTTGCCGGGTACTTGGCAACTGTGTTCCAGTGAAAAATGATATGCCTGCAAAATCAGAACAACGAGCAAGTTTAGGGGCACTTGGGTGGTTTGCCTTCCTGGAATCTATCTGTGCAGGGCAGGATACAAACGGGGCTGTGGAGTTTGGACCAGAAGAGCTATTCTTTTTTTTTTTTTTTTTTTGTGTATGAATGTACTGTCTGCATGTAGGTCTGTGCACCCATGTTGTGCAATGCCATGGAGGTCAGAAGAGGGTGTTGGATTCCCCTGGAACTGGAGTTAAAGATGGCTCTCAGCCACCATGTGGATGCTGGGGATCAAACCTGGGTCCTCTGCAAGAGCTAGGCCATCTCTCCAGCCCCGCTTTGCTGTTCTTGAAGTCAGTGTGTGTGTGTGTGTGTGTGTGTGTGTGTGTGTGTGTGTGTGTGTGTGATTTTGTTTCTTTATTCACATGCTCTGGAAAAATATTGAAAAGCCTTGAAAATTTTCAAATACTTCAAGCTAGTAGCATTTCCATTTTATATATAATTGAATCCTGTTACCAAAATATGTGCTTGTAGGAGGACAGGGAAACATATGTGTTAAGCAAGAGATGTACTCAGCTTCATTTGCACCCAGGGGTCTGATTTGACCTCTGGTGCACTGAATTTATGGTAAAAGGAGGGCTTTTAAATTGGGTTTGTTTTATTTTGATCCTCTGTCTGGATATTTCTTTCATACCTCCCAGGCAGTAGCCCTCATGGGGGAGCTTATATTTTTGTTAATAAAAAATGCAATCGGTGCTAATCTAGGCTTCCATCACAGTCTATCAAGCTTTCCAACGTTAATAACCACTCCCCAAGAAAGGATCATCAGAAGAGTTCAGACCACGTGGTTTTGCGGTCAAGGCACTGAGCCATATTCCAAAACGTGTGCTTTCCATTCCCTGGCCCATTGCGAGATAACTATGTGACATTTATAAGTTAATTGTTTCTTTCAGCCTTGATTTTTTTTTTTTTTAGCTGTAAAAGCCTACTTTTTATTTACTTATTTAACACGGGTCTGGAGATGACAGTGATTTATGGAGTAAACTAGTTAAGGTATTGAGCTTTTCATCCCTCTGACCTGGGCAGGGACTTACCATCTTTACTACCCTCTAGTTCCAAAACTTCATGGAAGTTACCAACTATAACTCATGTTTAGATCCATAAATGTGTATGTACTAGTTCTGGTATAGACTACATTAACGAATGCAAAGTATGTTAAGATTGCGACTGGCACAAGAGAATTCAACTGATGTTCAGACCTGTAAATAATAGTCACAGTAATAAAAATAATATTTATACACGATCTTAGGGCTCCACACAAATAATTAACTAAAGAGGTATTATCATACAATTATATTTCATAAATAATGAGAGCAACATTTATATACAGACTTTTATGAGCTCTACGCAGCAATGAATTTTAATGCCACATCCCAAGCCCCGTACTTCACCTTTCATTTCAAAGTCTATGACTTTTTCATATAGTGGCATAATGTAGTGCAGACGCTTGAAACACCTCCAATTTCCATTTTCCTCCTCCCCCACCGCCTCTTGCCTTGTGCTCTAATGAAAAGTAAAGGTTAAGGGCAATCTGTTTGAGGTCTAAGCTGACTAGCTGGACCAGGCCAGGTGAAGGTGCAGGCCTGGGAGAGCGATGTGAGCAGGGAGGCACAGGAACTTAGGAAACACACAGAAGGTGTCTGCTCTTTTGCATTCAAAACTGCAACTGGGAGGAAAAAGTAACTCAGCACCAAAATTAGCAAAAGAAATACTTTCACATCTTTTCTGCATGTTCCCTTTTGCCCTTTGCAACGGAACTGTGTTCCTCGGTGTGGATGGATGTGGGGGTTACTGGAAAAAGGTAAAAGAGATTTCCTTTATAATTGCAAAAAGACACAGAAGCCAGGGCTTCCTGGATCATCACAGACATCACAGGGGCACGAAAGGGGGAAAACCTTCACTTATTATTGCCTAATAATATCCACACAGGGGCATCATTGCTTTCGTTATGGTTTTTCAAATAACATATCAAAATATATTATCAAATACATATTGATACACAACCAAACAACACACTGTTTATTATCCATTAGTGAGGTTGAGAGTCACCTTAAAGGGATCACAAATAAGTTCATGGGTATATTTTTGCCATTTAAATATTTTTGAATATATGAATTCATCAGGATTTAGGGATTAGGTAATTGCTGCCTATACAAAAAAATTGCAAATTTTTCATTACTTTTTTATTAGTTGGCAGCAAACACTCTAACTGTGAACTTTTATGAAGCTATAAACATAAAGGACCTTCTGATACTGCTAGGATGATAATTCTAAATTTCCTCTTTGCAGCTATGCTTGATCCCCTTATTTGTTGTACTCTGTTTTTTGAGACTTTAACAGAAGAACGTTGGCTGGGTACTGTATTGCCTTCAAGCAGTTTCTTGGGAAGTTCTTGAATTAAATCCACATGGGAACCCAATTCTCTTCTCTACCTTTCCCTTAAGGTACTTATAAAATGTCAGTGGAAAGCAAAATTGTTTATTTTACTTAGGGTCGGATTCTGTTAGTAAATGAGTTTCTAGTGGGGCTTAGGTGCCAACCACATCTTTCAATCAGTTTCTTTGCAGTGCGAAAATGTGAATTAAATTGTGCCATAAATACTAATTTAAAATTTAGAAATTCAGAATTCACCTAAATCCCCATGAATAAGCAAAGAAACATACCATCTAACAAGTTTTAGATTCACATACTAGGTCTGTTAGCAAAACATTACTTAAATTTTACATCTGCCCAAGGGGTAGATTTTCCACTGGAAAAATTGGACAACTTGCATATCTCTGTGCAGACAATGTGGCAGTCACCATGGGGCAGCTCTGTTGTTAGGTGTTAAGATGTTAGGTGCTAAGGCAGGGCCTGGTTCCTAGGTCCAATGTCTCTGGAGTAGGACCCTCTAAATACAATGTAACAAGGCAGTGACCTGTGGGGTTGGAATGCAAGGATACTGGGAGGGAGGAAAATCAGATAGTGTGGTTTCTCTGGCCTGGGCTGTGGAGTCTCTCATGAAACCAAGCTATTTTCTAGGATCTAATCAAGAAGCCAGTGCGGTGTTCTCAGTCCTTCCAGTCACTTATCTCCAACTATTTGCCTTGAAGAATACTACAGAGTGTGTCATAGGTAGACAGGTATCAATGAAGGGTGGATAAAATAGAAAGACAACAGCCTCTGTTACACTTTCCTTTTCATGGGCCTTGTTTGAACTCTGATAATATCTCAGCTTTTAATAATTCAGGATTTAAAGAGAAGGACGGTGACATCAGAATAAATTACTGGTTGGATGGCAGCAATCACCTCTTCTTATAGAGTTGGGTCCGCTGTTCCCTTTATAGCTGTAGACACACACCAATTGGTTTGTGTGTGTGTGTGTGTGTGTGTGTGTGTGTTTGTGTGTGTGTGTGTGTGTGTTGTGTTGTGTGTGTAATGCATGCAGAGCTTTTCTTATTTTAGAGAACAGAATATCTTTGGAATTTGTATTTATATCTTTCTTAAATTTGGAAAGTGAGACTCTCGAGGCCAGAACATAATATTCAATGCTTCATGATCTTTTTTATTAGGAGAGTACTTACGACTTTTGTGATGACGTCTTATGATTCTCTAAATATATGCCCTAATGTCTGCCTTATTAATCATATCTGCATCCATAACCTTTGAAAGTCCATGAAAAAGTTATGAAACATAGAAGAGTGACTTCAGTACAGCACCATAGGAGAAAACACTTGCCTCTGGTATTAACTCTACTGTTTCCCAGGAATTTGGAGCCACATACTGGTAACTGCTGAACTTCTTGAAAGAAGTTGGTTCCTGGTAAGCATCGGTCTTGGTTTTACATGCAAGATATTCTTTTGGCTTGCTGTGGGTCTTTTGGCATCATCTCTTTGATCGTAGTAGGTAGTCTGGTACCATCTGAGCTCTACCTTTTAACATCATCCTTAGACACCCCACGTTTAAAGTATAGCTTGTTTGAATTATTTTAGAAAAGCCCTGAGATACCAAACATGTGATGGACAGGCAAACATCTCAGCTACATGGCTGACACTGACATCTCTGTACCAGTTGCTTGCCAGTTTCTGGTGTTTCTTGTGTTGATGATATATAGGGATGAGTTTTTGAGAAGGTGGAAAATAGGTTTGTTTGGCAAAGTTCCTCTTATTTTTCTTCTTTGCAATGTCTCCAAGACTTACTTCTGAATGACAAAGTTGGCTGAAATAGCAAGAATCTATACCATCTAGTAGAGGTGTAGCAGGCAGCGACTAAGAATGGCCTTTGAAGTCACATTGGAGTTTCAATACTCCAATACTTTCCAGCTATATGAACTTGAGCAGGTGACACAAACATTCTCCAAGTTTTGGTTTCTATCATTCCTAAAGGAGCTATAATGTTTATACATATATATTAGTGATTACTAAATAATAAATTTATAAAAAGTCTTAGCACAATCGATGGTGTCTAATAGTGCTCTGAATTGGTAATACTACTTGTAGGTATCTTGTGACAGACTGCAAGAAGGCAGTTCAAAGAAAACTACTGTTTAATTCTGGAGCTAGAGAGATGGCTCAGTGTGTTAAGCCAGTTAAGAGCACTGGCTCCTTTTGCAGAGGACCTGGATTTCGTTCACAGCACCCACATGGTAGCTCACAACCATCTGTAACTCCAGTTTCAGAGGATGATTCCCTTTTCAGGATTCTGCAGGTACCAGGTACATAAGGCAGGCGGGTCTCTAGAAGTTCAAGGCCAGCCTGGTCTACATAGAAAGTTCTGGGCTAGCTGGGGGCTATGGGGAGACCCTGTCTCAAAACAAAATAGAATTTAATTCTTCTGGAAGCATTTCTCCTTAAAATCAGTTGGCTTTACTTGTGCAGGGTCTCTGTGTAAGTCAGGTCTAAGTACTTCTATGCACTACTCAGGACAGAGAGTAACATCTCAGGACTCTGACTGACCTGGAAATGACTGAAACAAATTGACCAGAGAATATGACCAGAGGACAAATAACCCAGCAAAGAATATTGGTGAAAAACTAAAGAACATTTAGGGTGCTGAGTGAATAGTTCAAAGATGAGCAGTTCTAAGCCCGAGAGTCTGCCACTGAGTTAATGTAAGTGAGGATTCTAGTATCTGAATTGCCACTGGGAGTTGTGGGGAGGCAGAAATGGCATGTCTCATGTTTAGGGCTCAGATTTTTTTTTGGTTTTTTTTTTTGACACAGGGTCTCCCTGTGGCCCCAGCTGTCCTGTAACTCACTTTGTAGACCAGGCTGGCCTTGAACTCACAAAGATCTGCCTGCCTCTGCCTCCCGAGTGCTAGGATTAAAGGCGTGCACCACCACACCTGGCTGCCTAGGGCTCAGATTTTTTTTTTTTTTTTTGGTTTTTTTGAGACAGGGTCTCCCTGTAGCCCCAGCTGTCCTGGAACTCGCTCAGTAGACCAGGCTGGCCCTGAACTCACAAAGATTCACCTGCCTTTGCCTCCCAAGTGCTAGGGCTCAGATTTTTAAGAGTCTTGACATTGCCACTCAATAAACATGATACTAATACTAAGACTAGTAATAATGATAATTAATATTTTTTGTCTGTAAACCAGGCTTTCTGGCATGTACTGGCTCACTTCATGTTTATGACGTCTCTACAAAGCAGGTGATATCGTGTTATTGGTATTTTACAGATGTGATGAAGGGTTTGCCTTAAGAAGATTATGTGACATGTCCCAGTTCATGCAGAGGGTAAATGGCAGAGTTTAGTTTCACTTCTCAACCTTTGTCTTTAACAGGACTTCTTTGTATGGCTATACAGTCTGTGCATTACACAACTCCTAGTGCTGCCACTTAGAATATGATGGAAATAGTGGAATCTTGAAGCAGTGCCTTCCAGAGCGCCACTTCCTAATCTGTGCTCTGTAACTCGGATTCAATGCCCCTAACTTCACCTTTTAAGTGAGCAAGTAAATTCATATGTCTTCCATCAGAAGTTGCCTTCACCTCTAACTTTTCCTATTTCTCAAAAAGAGCAATTCATGTCAGTAAACATGTTTCAAATGTAGGCGATAGTTAAACAAACCAAGATTACCACTAAAGATCCCACTTAAAATAAATTAGTGTCAATCAAGCATCTTTAAATAATGTCTAAACTCTGTTAGTCTAAACCAGAGTCATTTAAAAAATGTGGATTCTCATATTAATTTAAAGGGAGAGTGAAACATATTTCTCAGCCCGTAATATTGAGGACCACCTTTGCCAAACTGATAAACCACATTGTCCAAACAGCTTTGATCTATTGACATAATGAAAACTTGCTTTGGAGTGAAACAGTATCTGACTTTCCAAACACTGGAAAGGGGATGGATTTTGCACACAAACCTCTGACTCAGATCTTAAGAACACAATTTAAGTGTTTAAAAACATGAACAGGGGTTGGAGAGATGGTTCAATGGTTAAGAGCACTGACTGCTCTTGCAAAGGATCTGGGTTCGATGGTGGATAACAACCATCTATAACTCCAGCTCCAGGGCATCCGAGGCCTTCTTCTGACTTCGTTGAGCATTGCATGACATGGGTGCACTCATACACCTACAGGAAATATACTCACATACATAGAATTAAAAAATATGTTTGATTTGTTGTAGGGTCAAATACAAAGACTGGGAAGGAAGTGAGAGGTTGTGATGAATTCACACTGACTAGAAAATTCTTCAGAGGTGAAGGATTTCCTACAAGGCAGGAAGAATCTAGACACTGAGCATCAACTTTTCTCTGGCCAACTCCATCCAGATACCATCATTAAGATGAGGATTATTGTTGGGAACTGATCTGATAACTGTGCTCCATCCTGCCCGACATCTTCTTGCTTCCCCACCCTCCTTTGGTCCCTAGGCCCATTCCTTACAAAGACATGTCATCTGCTTCTCAAACTCCACAGTATTGTTTTTCTCCACAAATTCTTGAGAGCGTTATTTTCCCATTACAGCCGATCACCAGGATACCGAGTGCAGCTTATATTCCAAGCTTCCATAAACAGCTGAGAGATTGCTCGGACTGAAACGACCTCACACATAATTTTAGCAAATGGAGATGCATTAAATGGTTCCAACAGGTGTGTGATTATAAAAAGAATGTCAGATTTTTATGAAAACGAATACTGGGATATAGGTTCTACTATTACTGATTAGCAGAAAATGGTTCAAGTGCTATAGTAATATAGCCATCTCACAGAGCCAATTAATCCATTAGAGGAAAATGCCATTTATTTAAAAAGATGAAATGAGTTTTAGTGTAAAGAGGAACAAGCTGCAGACAAGTGGAATTCATCTTGACAAGTTGTATACTAGTTTGTAGGTAATTTAAAGCCTAGTTATGGAAGGCAAAGAAGAGTATTGAAAAAGCATTATTACTATTTGTAGGAAAATTTCCCTTTTCTTGAGGGAGGTGACTAAAACTATGTTACTGACACAAATTATTTTTTGGCATCTTACTGGCAATCACAACTGGACAAAAAGGAGGGGCATACGAATGCCAAATGAGATCTTGGCTCCGTTTCCTCATCTCTCCATTCTTCAGGGTTTTATTTATGGCTAAATTGAAGCAGGATGTCAAATTTAAGCCCCTCAGAACAAAATCTTAATAATTAACTGGCAAAACTGAACATGATTGCTTTTGACACACCTACACTGATAATTATTGCTTTGAGGCCATTTACTAATGAAATTAATGTATTCATTGCCCTAACAAATTAGCATAACTCATACATAATGTCCCACATTTCAAGACCTCACTAGAAAAACAACACTTAATACCACAGAATGAAATGGCAAGGGTATCACAGGGAGGTAGCTTTCCCCAGTTACTACAAATAAAAAAACCGCAATAGCTAAGTGTTTCTCACAATGCAGAATGTAAACACAATGGGGGTATTAAAGCCATTAATAGCGTCGTCAAGAGTGCACAATTGATGATTATCTTTGCACTTCAAGTAAGCAGAAATCACAATGGTGGTAACCATGGAATCTAATTAACTGGCTACTTTTAGAGCCACAAAGTATGAAGAGAAAGCTGGAGACAGCCTCTTCTTCCCAACCACAATGACAAAGAATATTGTTCAGCTGTTGCTGCGTTTCTACATTTCTTAGTAAATGAAATCAATGGCACACTAATTAACTAGCATGCACTCTTTCTCAACTGCAAGAGGGTTAAAAATATGGAGGATAAATAGTCTCAGCATCTACCTGTTACGCTTCAAGGGGAAAATGTGAAAAAGTATCACAAGGAAGCTTACTGTGTTAGTATAAGGAGGTGATTTGGCTTTAATTCTCTGTGAGCTTTTCACTAGAAATGACAGAGTAATTGTTAAGTCCAGTTTGAGTATTAAGAAAACAAAGCAAAATTAAAAATAAATGGCTTTAAAAAATAAAATAAAATTAATTAATTAAAAAAATAAAAATAAATGGCTTTAAATCCTATTTATATTGACCAATTGTACCCAAAAGACATGTTCTCAAACGTACAAGTGCCCTGAAAGGTGATAATGGAATTTTCAGTATCTCTGAGAAGGAGACACTTTAAGAGATTTGTTTGTGCAAGTGGGTCCGGGATGACATGCACACAGGCACACCCACATCCACAGTTGTTGCTGGGTAGTTGTATTTTGATGAAACCAAGCCTATTACAAAAAGAACTCTACTTACAACATTCTCCCATTCCCGTGTCACCCTCTGTTCTTTCCCTAGAACCTTATATCTCAAGAGAGAGATTCAGGGAAAAATCTAAAAAGACTCACACGATTGATTACAGCTGGAAAGTTAAAACTTCACATATGGAAATAAAATGCATGCCCATATAATCCAGCTTTCTCACTGTCTAATTACATAACTACATATTTTGAGTAGTTAAGCAAATTATCTGACACAGCATAGCAGGTAGAGTCAACTCCATCTCTGCTTTCTAGCTCCTCTGATCTTAATTCCCAAAGTCCTTTCCATGATGAGTGAGCAAATCAATATCAAGGAGAGAAATCATAAGTGTGCCTTGCTTTATTTAATAGGAAAATAAGCAAGAAGCATATCCTAGAACCAGGGATGCTTGCAGCTTCATTAGAATTAGAGCACTCTAGAAATATATTTTCAGATAATATTAAGCCTGAATTGATGCAAATCCTGTAACATGAGCAGTTACTTAGCTCTAAGGAACTCACTCCATAGAAAGCAAGACTCCAATTTTGATTTTCTGGGCCTTTTTGTGTCATTCTACAAGGAAAGAGATGTTATCCATCATCAAGTATATACAGAGTCTGTGTGGGAGCGCGTGCGCGCGCACACACACACACACACACACACACACGCGCACACACACACACATTTTACATTGCAGGCACCAAGCCTTCATGTGGCTCACAGATTATTTGTAAAATCAAATTAAATAGAAATAGAATGAAGACTGAAGTACTGAGAGTATTTTGTGTCTGTTATATCACTACATGACTGACATCAAGTCTATGGGCTGGTTTGTGTGTAATTCCCACAGCTTTCTCAGACTATATCTATTATTAGATCTAGTACAGTATGTTTATCTCGACTCCCTTGCTCCCTTTTTTTCCCCTCCCTTCTCCTCTCCCTTCCTTTCCCTTCATTTGCTTCCCTTGAAGCCTCTCCAGAACTTGCACTCATCAATGAGGATTCTACGAAGTGGTCAGACTGGGGACGGTGGGGATGAAACCTTCAGTGCAGCGCCTTGTACAAAAGAATCCTTTCATCCCTTCTTTGAAACTCACACTGGTAAGATGGTGTATTAGTTTGCTTTTCTGTTGCTGTGACGAAATGCTTGGCAGAGGTGGCTGGAGTTGGAGCAGAAGCTAAGCGCTCACATCTTCAAGCAGGCCTAGGAAGCAGAGACTGCCTGGAGATCTGGCAAGGCTTAGGAACTCTCTAAGTCTACCCCTAGTGATGTGTTTCCTCCAGCATGGCCACACCTTTTAAGACCTCACAAAACAACGTCACCAACTACAACAAAAAGTCCAAATACTTGGAGCCTAAGGGGGGGACATTCACATTCAACCATCACAGATGGAGATTGTTAAACTTGGTTCATAATTCCATTAATAATGTTCACTACAGGGGCTGGAGAGATGGCCTAGTGGTTGGGAGCGCCGACCGTTCTTGCAGAGGACCCGGGTTCAGTTCCTGGCACCCACATGGCGGCCGAGAACCGTCTGAAACTCCAATTCCAGGAGAACTTCAGTTCCAGGGGAGTCCGACACCCTCTTCTGACCTCTGCGGCATTGCACGACATGGGTGTACAGGCTTGCATGCAGACAGTACATTCATACACATGCAAAATAAATAAAATTAAAAAAAAATAATGTTCGCTACACTGAACTTTTTACGCAGACAATAGGCATCTGAGGCAAAATTTGGAAGCCAATGCATCAGAGGCCTGTGTTGCTTGTAGATTACCCCGAGGTGGCTCATATGCCAAGTTCTGTCCCAGGTCAAGGCCACTAACCTGTTCCCATACCTAGGGCTTATTTCTTATGATCTTGGCCAGGGCGGAGTCTTCATCTTACAGTCTTGCCCTCTCAGAGTGACCTTGTGACACCTGACCTAAGGATGTTACCTGTTCAGATTCATCATCCTGGTCACCTACCTCCTCCATGACATTTTCTATGATGTATGCTATT
This sequence comes from Rhizomys pruinosus, assembly GCA_009823505.1. Lineage (NCBI taxonomy): Eukaryota > Metazoa > Chordata > Mammalia > Rodentia > Spalacidae > Rhizomys > Rhizomys pruinosus. The sequence continues at coordinate 3,416,239 of VZQC01004822.1, forward strand.
TACATTCCCTTATTTACTAGCTCTTTGTTGCTTGGCTCCTAAACCCTATGCTCCACAAAGACCAGAGCTGTGACCATTTCCTTCAGTAATGTTCATCAGGACCTCTAGACCCTGTGTGAAGAGCAGACACTCAAAAGTGCTTGCTAAGGGAATGAAGAAGGCAGTTATCCCACCTGTGTGACGACTTCTACCAGCCTCACCATTTGGCCACAGGCGATACTGTACATCATAGTGCAGGTTTAAAAAAGCTACAAAGTGCCTCACTGTTGATCAGATTTTATTTTGGTGCCATAGCTTTACCCATGTTCCATTATTTAAAGCTTTATGAGGAGAAGAAGCTGAGTATATAAGTTTAATTTTAAGCTCACAGGTATCATGTTGTGTCTAAAGGTTTCTTTTTTCCAGCTTGCTTAGACGTTCTTTTTTTAAAGTAATTGATTCATTAAAAATTGCCATACAAAGTATAAGGTTTCATTATATTTTCAAGCAAAATTGTTTTTGTTTATTCTTTTCCCCTTCTCAGTCCTCTGCCCCTTCAGACCTCCCCATGCCCTCCTTTCTGTTTTCATGTCACATATGTCCTTTCTCCCTCCTTACCATGCCTCCCATGCTGTGCTTGCTAGTGTCCAGCTTATGCCCTCACTTACCAATACTTGTATACACACATAGAAACATTGAAGGTTAGGTTCCATATATGCAAGAGAACATGATCTTTGTCACTCAGAGTCTGCTCACCTTGAGTAATATAATATTTTCCAGGTCCACTCATTTTCTTGCAAGTCTCCTTTTCCTTTCTTTTAAATATTTTATTTATTATTTTGTTTTATGTGTGTGAAAGTATTGCCTGCATGTGTGTAAGTACACCTATGCTGTGCAGTGCCCTCAGAGGTGAGAAGAGGGCATCAGATCCCCTGAAGCTGGAGTTATGGACGGTTGTTAGCCACCCTGTGAGTGCCGGGAACTGAACCCAGGTCTTCTGTAAGAACAGCAGTATTCTTATCTGCTGAGTCTTCCTCTCTAGCCCTGATGATCTTCTTTTAAATTTCCAGGACAATAAAATATTCTATCATGAAATAGTATATCCTAAAAAAAAAAAAAAGAAAAGAAATAGTATATCCTGGGTTTTCTCTTTAGAGTTTGCGTGTCTGTGCTACAATGGGGACAAAAAAAAAAACACAAAGCAAAACAAAACAAACAAAAAAATCTTTAGCTAACAGATGGGTCCGGGTAAAAGTGTTTCTATGCTGTTGTCATTTCTTATCATTTGGGACAGTGGTAGTGAATGGGGGGTACAGGGCATGGCAGATGAGGTGTCTATGACCAGACATACCTAAAGTAAGAATCCCTTCAATTATGTATGAACTAACAATGTTCAGACTGCAGAAAGGGCAGAGGAAAAAAGAGAGTAATCAGTAGTAGTGAAAAGTTAGGCTAAAGAGTAACTACTCTTTACGGAGGGAGGGAGGGAGGGAGGGAGGGAGGGAGGAAAGGAAGGAGAGGAAGAGAGAAGGAGGCAGGGAGGGAGAGAGGGAGCCAAGAAAGAAAAAAGGAAGGGATGGAAGGAGGAAGGGAGGGAGAGAGGAAGGAGGGAATAGAAAAAGGGGTAAGGAATGAAAAAGAAATGATGAGAAGAAACAAGTAAAAATGAAAGGAAAAGTAAAAAAAAAAACAAAGAAGAGGAAAGAAAAAAATGAGAAGACTGGGACTGGAGAGATGGCTCAGCAGTTAGGAGCACTGGCTGTTCTTGCAGAGGACCCAGGTTCAATTCCCAGCACTCACATGGAGGCTAACAACCATCTGTAACTCCATTTGCAGAGCATCTGATGCCCTTTTCTGACCTCTGTGGGCATTGTATGACACGGGCATACTTAAATATATGCAGGCAATATGCTCATACAAATAAACTAATAACAATAAATATATTTTAAAAAGAAAATGAGAAGAAAAGAAGGGAGCCTCTGGTTGTAGATCAATGGTAAATACCTGCCTACCAAGCATGAGGTTTTCCATGGAGGAAGGGAGGACTGTATACTGAAGAAGTCTCCTTCCTCAGGAACAACCAGTGTCCTTCTAACCCTCACTACCACACACACCAGCTACTCCTAATTGGACAGTTCCTAGCTCACTAAAATCCTAAGCAATTCTAATGACTTAAATTTTATGGATTAGTAAATTGATGCATGAAGGGTTAAATAGTTGGTGTTCAACAATTAAATGAGAGATTCAGGCTTCAAACTCTAGTAGGACTGCCACCCCAGGTCCTTGCCTTTCAGGACACCAAATTTCTTTCCATTTGGAGATTATTGCCTGAAAGATTCTCATAGAGAGTGAGTTTCTAGTTAAGAAAGCTCTCCTGGAAGAGCAGAAGGCATCTGCTCACAATAGGCCATGGCTACCTTCAACCCTGTCTGATTTGGACACAGACATATGGAAAGTGATTTGCACCTAGGTTTATTTAAAAGGAGTATCAAATCATAATGATAGAAAAAAAGGTTTGAAAAGAAAACATAATTTTTATACATTTGTAAAGTAATATGAAATTAACATGGGGAAATTAACATGTTATTATATGTTTGCCTAAACCCAGAGAATGTACATCATGGACAAACCTTAAGGTGAATGATGGAGTTTAGAAAATCATTTCTGTCAGCATTGGTTCAGCCATAACACATATTTAAGGCTTTGGAAGGCTGTACATATGAGGGGTCAGGATAGATGAAGAAATCTGTATATTCAGATTAATTTAAATGTAAACCTTAAAAAGCTATGGAAAAAACAGACTTTAAGAAAAAAATACTTCTAATAGTCCAAAAGAAAAAAGATGGAGTAAGGAAGTAACTCAGTGAAGCTGTTTAAAGCACAAATTGTTGTGGCCAAATTAGGACCTAATGTGGAGTTAACAGCTCAGTGTGACACAGGTGCCTGTTTGTGGGTGGTAGGCCTGTCCTCTTGCCCTGAAATTCTTATGAAGTTGCAGGGTGGAGATGGGGCTTTTGTCTCCTTAGTCATACACTGAGACATCACATGTGCCCATTGCACTTTGATATCTCAGGACCATGGGGCAACAATGGCAAAATACTGTTGAGACCGAAACTGTCCTTATAGACTTCCGACATCAGGCTCTGCTATGGAAGAGTTGTGAGACCAGTTCCAGGGTGGCCTCCAACTCCTACGGCCTTACGTTCTGTATCAGAATGTTTTGCAGGAGTCAACACCAAGGGTAGCTGGTCACCACTCCATGCATGTAAGGTCCAGGAGTGGGAGACTTCTAGGGAGGTTGCTAAGCCTTCTGTGAAGCTAGGCTTAGTGCTTAGAACTAGTAATTGGGATTGCCTAGATAGGTATGTTCACATACCTCTCTTAGATTCTTTTTGCTTGCTTGTTTGTATGTATATGTGAGATTTGCTGGTATGTATGCATGTGGAGGCCAGAGGACAACACTGTGTGTTGTTCCTTAGGAAATATTCCCCTTGTTTTCTGAGACAGGTTCTGTCACTGGTCTTGGGGCTGGAGGCTGGGCTTGCTGGCCTAGCCAGGGTTCCTCTTGCCTTAGCTTCCACAGCACTGAGGTTATAAGTGTGACATTTTTATTTGATCTTTTCCAGACAGGGTCTCCCTGTAGTCCCAGTTGTGCCAGAACTCACTCTGTAGACCAGGCTGGCCTTGAACTCACAAAGATCCGCCTGCCTCTGCCTCCCCAGTACTAGGACCATGCCCGGTTTAAGTGTGACTTTTTATGTGGATGCTGGGGATTGAACTCAGGTCCAGCTTGAATGGCAAGCATTTTATTGACTGAGCCATGTCCTCAACCCTTTCCTTCTTAGGTTCTTATTTGCCATCCTGACTGGGAATCTGGTTCCCCTGGGGCTCCAGGGTCTTGTCATGCCAGAGCCTCATGGCAAGGGTCGAGCTCTAAGATCTCAGGGACTGGGAGAATAGCCAGATTGGTGAAACTTATGAGAAACATTATTAAGAGGCCATCAATCTTCCTTCGGTGACATTCTGGCAGGAGTGCAAGGACTGCTGAGTATGAGCACAGAGGGTTAGCGCTGAGGCAGGGAATGTGGGCAGCCTGCCTTCTCCTGCAAGCAGAGGGCAAGCTGTCTGAAGAAAAGAACTTTGGTTGACCCCCCAAAGCGACACACGCAGCCTGGCCCAGGACACCCGTGAGAACGTTCTTTGTTCTGTTTATAAACTTTACAAAGTTATGCTTGAAGTTCTATGACCCTATGTGGTGCCATAGTTAATGAAGTGCTGGAAAACTGAAACATAACGATGGTGTTGTTCAGCCAGTGCCAGGCTTTACCATATAAGGGTTAGAGTCAGTGCTCTTTTGCTGTTGTGACACAGGATGCAATCACCCAGGCACAGGTCAAGTCTATCTCCTATTTCAGGAAACTCAAGACATCAAATTAATATACAAGCCTCATAAAGTCATTTCAAAGAAGGAATGCTAATGAGTGACTGAAATTTGTGGCCTAGCCCCAAAGCAGAGCAGGATCATCCCATAAAATAGCTGTAATAATAATAATTTGTTGACTCAATAGTTTATCGTTGTTTTATTTTTTCATGCTTCAATCTGTAATACCAAATGCTCTTTTGAAAAATGCCACCATACCATCCCCTCCTTTTCCAGCTGCCACATGCTTGCCTCTTTAGAAGGAACTCATTAGCTTTTTAAAAATAGTTTCCTAATATTTTGTCCTCAATACAACAGTAAATGAATAAAACTAAAGTTTTAATTTTTTTCCACTATGCATCTATATCATGACCAACACTGCAAATATATTAATGGCTAGTGTTGCTTTCTACACAGAAAGTGCTCAGTAGATACTGGTTTGCTATATACAGCAGAGGAATGTGATCATACAGTAAATAAAATAGCACTAGTTCACTGGAAGTCAGACCTGCATGTATAAGTCAATATAGGTAAATACCTAAAAGCTGTCCTAGTCTTAATGAATTATACTTTAAAATGCCATCATGTTTTTCCTAAGAGATCACAGGATGGTCAAAGAAGTACCACTGTCAGTAAACTATTTGAAAAACTACAAAGATTTAAATGTCGGATGCATAAATGACATGCTGTAGACTGTAGTAAACTCAGGTTGTCAGGCTTGTGTACAGAACAGCAGCATGAGGAATGAAACCTAGAGGCCAACAAGAGAGATCCTGCCTCGAACAAGCTGAAGGGAAGAGCCAATTCCTGACATTGTCCTTTGATCTCCACACTTGTGTCATGCCAAGGGGTACCCACATACAGAGAGAGAGAGAGACAGAGAGAGAGAGAGAGAGACAGAGAGAGAGAGAGAGAGAGAGAGAGAGAGAGAGACTATCCATTTTATAAGCACATTGGGAAGGAAGCAGTTTGATTGCAATATTCAGATACAGTCAAGAAGATAATACATTCTTATTATTTTCAGTTTTCTCAAAGTACTTACCAAAATCATTGGTTTGGATACTAAAATATGGCCCTAGCAATACTTAAACTACTCATAGTATCTGTTCACATTTTTCCAGACTATATTTTAAGGATTTTCATCTGTTGGTCCAGTTTCTACCTGTATGCCTGCTTTATTTAGATCCAAGCAAATTCTTCGAAATAATAAAAGTGAAATAAACAATTTTTTTCTAAAAAAGCGATTTATACAATACTGGTTAGAAGACAAATAAAACTCATAAAAAGAGAATAAAACATCCACATATCAAGTTGAACAAGATAAGAATTATGATGTTATTTCACCTTTTATCATCTTCTATATGAAAATTTTAAAATCCTCCAATTTTCCTTTGAAAGAAAAATAAGCGTATAAAATGTCAACAAGGCTTCTCTTAAATTTTTAAGAGACTCATAAAAAAGTAAACTGCAAAAAATAAGACACAACTTGAGAAACATTTTGCATATGATTACCATAAAGTTGTTTCACTTCCGGAAAACTCAGAATAGTACTGCACATGTTCTGAGGAGAGGAGGGGAGATTGCCAAAGAAGAGAAGTGCACATTTCAGAATTCTATCAAAACACTATTTTATGTTATTGTAGTTGAGTATCTCCTTCCATTTTTTGATGTAAGCTCTACTGACACACTACCTCATCCTGGGTGAGAACCACCACGGTATCTTTCCTATCATTTCACATCCAATTTCCTCTGAAGGTGTGTAGGATGGTGTGTGTCTTGTTAACCTCACTGATGTTTCCAGACAGTGGACAGACAGTTATTTCTTGTATGGGGGTAGAACAGTATGGGGAATAAACAACAAGGTTTTACTCTGGCGCAAAAGTAGAGTCAATTCATCAAGCAGGAAATGAATCCAGGGTCAATCAAATGTAAGAGGCTGGGGGCAAACCAACCTTTTTCTATACAGCCACAATAACCTTTTCAGGAAAATCTATTTCCACTCTCCTTTCTAGAATAGTTGGTGAACAGAGGAAAGTACAGGTCTAAAAGCAAAGCAAGCAGACACAAAAGCCCCCACCCAAAGAATTAGTAAACCAGTCACTTTCTCCTTTCAGTACAATAAAATTTCCTCATCTCACAGGATTCAAATACGTCTGTCTTACAAAGATTTTGGCTGTTACGTCCTTGTATGTAAATGACCTGAAGGGTAACCATGCATTTAATAAATCCTGTATAATTCTTCACAGCCTTTGGAAGTGCTAAATATGATTAATCTGATTAGGAAATTCTTACATTTAAGAATAATTATTACAGTTATTTCCTCCGGGAGCAATTATTTGACTTCTGAAAGTCCAACACGAGGTTATTTCTTTTTTGTGGAAGCCTGGTCTAGGCTTTTTGGAGAAATCTTGTACAGGTTCTGGCCTGGGTGGACAGCCTGGTCCACAGTGTGAGCTGACTCAGAAACATCACCATCTCTTGATTTCTACTTCTGGATGACATTGGCTCTGCACCTTGAGAACTCAGTGGAACTGATGAGGGTGATTAAGCTATCTACTCCCAGCAATGAGGAGCACACAATTAGAAAAGCAAAGAAAATGTTAGATCTGAGAACCAATATCATTTAGTGTAAATTGAAGGAAATGAAAGTCAAGGACAGTAAAACCTAAAAACATTCTCCTTGGTAAAGCAGGGAAAAGAGAAGTGGCTGGTCATGACTCTGGACCTGCTGTCTGGCTAACAAGACCCCAACTGGGTGCAGCGAAGAAACAGCCCTCATAGATACAGCACATTGGCCCTACCAGACCAATGGCCAATTCCTTACACAGGGTGATACACATGGAATGCATAACTTCTGAGTCATTTGATTCTTATTAATTGAGCTCATTTTTAACAAATCACATTAAGAGCAGCTTGTTTTGGACCCCAGAGGTCTAACTTTTCATCTGGGTCTCTCTTCTTGCACATAACCCTATTCGAAGAATTTGTTTATTGTAAGAAAACTCCTTTAAAAAATTATATGGGCCAGAAAATGAACCTGAAACATTAACATCCATCTGATTTTGCACCTGTGCTTTCTGAAGAGGAAAATAATGGAAACAAAAGGTTAACAAAAAGTTTATGTTATACTATTTTAAAAAATGTGTTTCCTATTTGACAGTTGGCACTGTCGTTGCAATATGTTTGTCACTGATGGAAGCAGTGTCCCAGAGTTTTCAAGTCACTGAGACATTAAAAATGTCACTGTTGAAAATGCCTTGGAAAATGAGTCCACGGAAGACTCAGATTTTAGGACCTCTTTGAATGCTCAGAAACGTTCAAGTTCTGTGATGCTTCATGGCCATAAAGAAAAGACCCAGCAAATCATGCAGCCTGGCTGGATTTTTCTTGAAGCTGCCATGATCGGTGTGTTCTCTGTTTATAATCCCCCAAAGTAAAGTGAGCGTGTGCTCAGAGGAGGAATTTATAGGAATTATTTCCCGCTTGCCTGACGAAGATAGAAAAAGGAGCCACCAGTGAACAGAGAGCTGGAGTCCTCTGCTTACAGGAAGTGGAAGTGAATGCAGGTTAGACACAAACAGCTGCCATAACTGGAGAGACTGCTTCTTCCTTTGGGGAAGGGTTTCATTTTATGTCAAGAGAAGTATAAATTACCACATAATTCGGCATGGAAGACCTAACCAAAATGTGCTGAAGTTTAAAATAATAAAGTTTAACATTGAAAGTCATAGTATACCTTCTAAATTATCCATTTCTCTTGTAACTTGCTTCACAAATGCTTTTATGAATTACTTTTCTGATGATCTTTATGAACCCAAATTTATTTCATGCACAGTGTTTTTGTTTGAATATCACCACTTATGGGATTGAGGAGATGGCTCAGCTGTTAAGCACACCGACTTCTCTTGCAGAGGACCCAGGTCCAATTCCCAGCACCCACATGGCGGCCAAGAACTGTCTTTAACTCCAGTTTCAGAGGAACCCGACGCTCTCTTCTGACCTCCGCAGCATTGCACGACATGGTGCACCAACCTACATGCAGACAGTACACTCATACACATAAAAAAAATAGTGTCACAACTTATTTAATTGTGGCATTTTTCTAGTTAGATTAGTTATTTCCTTCCAAGTGACTCAATTGTATGTGTGTGTGTATGTGTGTGTGTGTGTGTGTGTGTGTGTGTGTATGTATGTGTGTGTAGACCAGAAATTAACCTTGAGTGTCTTTTCTTAAGACACTTAACCTTAAGTGTCTTTCAATTTTTATAGGGTTTCTTCTTACCAGCATAATTCAAATTTTTGGAGGAAATAGTATTTTACCTTCTTTTTATATTTTATTTATTATTTTTATGTGTAAGAGTATATTGCTGGATTCCTTGGTACTGGAGTTACAGTTGTTAGCCACCATGTGGGTGCTGGGAACCAAATCCAAGTCCTCTGCAAGAGTATCCAGTGCTTTAAATGGCTGAGTGGTCTCTCCAGCCCCTATTTTACTTATATTTTTGTCTTTTTTTTGAAACAGGGTCTCCTTTTGGTCCCAACTGGCCTGGAGCTCAGTCTGTAGACCAGGCTGGCCTTGATCTCACAGAGATTCACCTGCCTCTGCCTCCGGAGTGCTGGGATTAAAGGCATGTACCACCACACCTGGTGGTATTTTACTTTCTTAACATCAACACACATACATGCATTCACACACAGATGAGCAGATAAACTGTTCTGGGATATCTTAATTACCTCCAGGGTCTTTCAATCCCTTAATAGGAAAGATGACCCCCTCCAGCAAAACACTCATCACTGGAGTTCCTGGAACTTTGAGTCCAGTCTTCCATTGGTATTGTTTGGGTCCACGACTGGCTGTTTCAAAAAATCTGAAGACTCAGAAGTCCTCTTTCTGAAGCTGTTGAGAGCTTTTAGAAACAAACCACAGAACGGCAGTTAATAATGGGTGGTGAATGAATGAAAAGACGTGTACAACTTTTTCTTCTAAGGGCTAATATCTCCCAGCCTTTTAGTCTATGGGTCATGAATGTATGAGTCATGAAGAAACTGGCAGTAAAAGGTTTCTGAATGCACTACAAGCAAAAGTGATTAGAAAGGGAATGTGTAAGGAACCTGAGGTGTTCCTGGTGACATGCCCGTGTTGCATCTAGTGACTTCACTGCAGCCTTGCTTCTGAACTCAGCATAAGGCCTCTGCACTGTGTGTGGTCCACACCAAGAAATGGCAGTGAACATAGCAGGGGACACTTCAGCTCAGATTTAGGCAAATGTATGTTATAATTGCTCTAGGGAACCCTATTAAGTTTTCCAGACTGCCAATCTTGTATTTTTTTCTAGCTGGAATTAATTACTTTCTTTCAAGTGGCTCATCTCTGTGTGTATTTGTATGTGTGTGTGTTTGTGTGTATGTGTGTTTGTGTGTGTGTATGTGTGTATGTATGTGTGTATGTGTGTGTATGTATGTGTGTGTATGTGTGTGCACTCACATGCCTGGGTACATATGTGTATGTGTAGGGGCTAGAAGTCAATCTTGGGTGTCATTCCTCAGAAATCATGAATTTTTTTTTATTAGGAGTCTCTCAGTAGTATGGATGTTGTTACTGAGGCAAGGCTGGCTAGCCAGGCACAGGAAGCTGCCGTCTCCACCTCTCCAGCAATGGGATTACAAGATATTCTACCGCACTTAGCTTCTCTCACCTCTTGCACTGTAAGGAATTTACTGACTGAGTTACAGCCTTGGCTCTTTGTCTTTCTGCTTTATTTCGCCTATGTCAAGTTTGCCTGTGTGTCCTAGTGACATCATAGACATTGAGTTTCAGAATGAAGGACAGACTTCATTCCTGCTATGTATCTGCTAATCTTTTTTTTTTTTTTTTTTTTGGTCTTTTTGAGACAGGGTCTCCCTGTAGCACCAGCTGGCCTGGAACTCACTCTGTAGACCAGGCTGGCCTTGAACTCACAAAGATCCGCCTGCCTCTGCCTCCTGAGTGCTAGGATTAAAGGTGTGCACCACCATGCCTGGATGTATCTGCTAATCTTAACACTTGTAAATTTATTTCTGGTGTGTGTGTGTGTGTGTGTGTGTGTGTGTGTGTGTATGGAGAGGTCAAAGAATAACCTTGTAGAGTTGATTCTTTCTTTCCATCTAGGTAGATTCTGGGAACCTGGCCAGCCCAGTACTGGTAAAATTTTAACACACATGGGATCGGTTTCCTCGTCAGAATCAACATGACTCTCACAATCATTTTTATGAGATTTGAAGTGACACATCGTGACCAAATGCTTGTCCTGTGCCACGCCCAGTGCCCTTGATACCTCTTCTTCTGGACCTGCTTCAACTCCATGACATCAAGTAAAATATTTTGCTTGCCCAAGACGATTTTGAAGGAATGACTGCTAAATAAATAAAAACAGAGTTTACTGAATACCAAACTTTCCCAAGTCAAATGTTTTTTCTTCATTCATTTTGGACAAGCAGTTATCTGATTTTGCTGATTTTTTTTTCAGTAGCGGATCTTACAGTGTAGTGTCTGGATCCCTCATCAGAGCTACAAGGCGTTCTACAGGTGCAGTTCAGAGTTTGTGGGTTGCAGGGATTCGTGGCACCAAGTCCACGGCCATTTCCTCAGGTGGGCCTTCATCCAATGGCTGATCCATGAAGAGGTGAAGAGTGATCCCTTCATCTGATTCTGATAGTCAGCTCAGGTCCAGAGCTCCAGGCTTGGCTGAAGCCTTCTTTAAGATGGAACTATAGCCAAGCCTCTCTTCCCCCTAGTCTCATTCCCTTCCCTTCCTTTCCCTTCCCTTCCAAAGAGCTAATTCATAGCAACTGTTCATATGTCTTCATCTCTGAGTGGGCCCTTTGGGAGAAAACAAATCGGTGACCCCCCTGAAGTCAGAATTGAAAATCTACCTTTTACTTTATAAAAATGTTTTTCAAAAGCCATTGAATTTGTCAGGGACTGGCTCAGCTTATTAAGCCTCCTGGAATGCAGGGAACATGACTATGAATGTTTCATGGTGTGCTCTGGTAGAGCAGCCATTTTTCAGTGAATCTCCCTACTTCCCAGTTCCTTAGGGACAAATAAAACTTTCCTAGTCAGAGTTAGAGGAAGGAGGATTCCAAGGGAACCATTTTCTCCTATTCTTTAAAATAGTATAATTTATATTATGAGATTATAAACAATATAAATTAGTAATTCAATCCCAGCATTCCAATCTAATGAACTAGAGTTTTCATTGCATTATTGTTCTGTTCCACTGGACCCTTCTTTTGGTGTATGAATGAAAACTTCATTTTATTAATAAGTAAATATATAAAAAGAATTAAAGGTGTCTCTCTGCAATTATGATGATGTCTCATAGGAATACAAATCCAATAATTTAAAATAATTTTTCTTAGCATATTCACCACCACAGTAGATAAGAGAGTGAAATTTGTGTCTTTTTCGCTTAAACTCCCTTTAAGTGCTGTGCAGCGGAGCAACTGTTCCCCAGTGGCAAGTGAGAATCGCTTACCAGGAAAATTGTTATTGGATTATAGTTCTGCTGACATGAAGTGTAAATAAAGGACATTTTTGACATCTAAAATGTGACCAGTATTCAGGATAGATCGTACCAAGCTTTAAATTCAATATAATGCTTCTCGTCTACTTAAATTATCTTAGCTTGATTATTATTCCCCAATATTTTATCCACTGTAGTCTGGGATACACATAAGATGCAAAAATCTTATTACAGATATTTTTAAAAATCTCTGCAGACCTAGTAAATGCATTTCCCTAAATACTCATCCTCTTCCAGATTTCATCATCTTTTTTTTTTTTTTTTTTTTTTGTCTTTTCTAGACACGGTCTCCCTGTAGCCCCAGCTGTCCTGGAATTCACTCTGTAGACCAGGCTGGCCTTGAACTCGCAAAGCTCCACCTGCCTCTGCCTCCCGAGTGCTAGGATTAAAGGCGTGTGCCACCAAGCCCAGCAGATTTCATGATCTCTTAAGAGGTCTTGTTTGCCCCTAAAGAAGGAAGGTCCATACCAGAGTTTCACTCCAGGCAGCTGACTGATGTTCCTTGATGATGTACTTACCCTTCCTCTCCACTTGACCAATGATACCTCTTGTCATCCTTGGTAACATGTTGTAGTTTGACTTCATGTCTTTTCACTGCTCACCTATGACATAAGCATTTTTAAAAGAATAATAAAGAATTTCTCATTTCCATAACATGAGGGACTAGATAGCTCAAGCAATTATCTTGCCTTTAAAATGCTATATAAGTTATATGCAGATTTAAAACATGCATCTGGGTAGATAACAAAGTAGAAGATATCTTCAGGGATCAAGAAAATTAATGAAAGCAGAAATGTAGGATAGGAAAAATCTCTGAAGTCTAAAACAGAAAGAAAATTCAAAAAACCAAAAGCCAACTGGTATACTTTGGGAATCTAAAGTACAGTTTTTATGAACTTGAATGACAAAGATAGAAAGCAAATCTTAGAAGAGCCAACGCAACTTAGGGGTTCTGAGAGAATGGTACCTCACAAAATCAAGACCACAGATGACTTTATAACATGAGGAGGATTGACATAGAAAATTTGTCTCACAGACGAACAGCACAAAACTTACATCTGGATGGAAGAAAAATGTCTCCTGTTAATGATATGTAACCTAGTTTGTCCTTAATATCTGATAGATGGGAAAGATTATTTGGGAGTGGCTTTAATTTGCATCTATTTGATGATTAATGGTAGTAAACATCTGCTATCTTAAGGACTAGCTTGTGTTTCTTCAAATAAATTACTATCCAAATCTTTTATCATTTTATTATTTAATTACGTGTTTTTAATTTATATACTCTTAAGCATTTTAAAGATATATAATTATTTTGTATGTCTGAGGTTTTGTATGCATAGATGTGGTGCACTTGTGTGTCCAGTGCCTCTGGAGACCAGAAGAAAGCATTGCATCCTCTAGAACTGTAGTTACAGATAGTTGTAAGCTGCTATGTGAGTGCTGGGAAGTGAACCTGGATCCTCTGCAAGAGCAGCCAGTGCTCTTAACCTCTGAGCCACCTTTCCATAAACTCTTATGTTTATAATTTGGATATTAGTCTGTCAATATGTTCATATGTATATAGACATAGCTTTCTTAATTTGTGTACTGCTTTTAAATTTTCTTTATGAAAATAAAACTTTTGATGAAAGTTTATAAATTTCCAATGAAATTATCTACCTTTATAGTCTTTCTGTTAAAGGTTTGGTATAAGAAAGCCTTTTATGGGCTGGAGAGATGGCCTAGCTGTTAAGAGTGCCCAGGTTCAATCCCCAGCACCCACATGGTGGCTGAGAACCATCTTTAACTCCAGTTCCAGGGGAATCCAACACCCTCTTCTGACTTCCATGTCATTGCACTACATGGATGTACAAACCTACATGCAAACAGTACATTCATACACATACAAAATAAATAAAATTTAAAAAATATTAAAAAAGAAAGCCTTTTATATCCTCAGATCCTGAATACATTCTTCTGTATTTTCCAAATTAGTTTTATTTTGTTTTGTTTTGCTTTTCACATTTGAGCTTGTGATTTCAAAACATAATTTGATTGAAATCACGCCATTATTTCATTCTCCCAGGTAAAGTCTTGCCCTAGAATTTGGAAGATCGAGAAAAAATAGTTTAGTGTGGAAATAAAATAATTCAAAACAGAAATAGACTTTAGTCTGAAAAATACTATTGAAAATTAAAAGGCACCTGCCATTCTTGGCCAATGCCAGACTCTGAAATATTGTGAAACAAACTACTTCACATTAAAAAAAGAAAAAAAGGTTCATTGTATAATTTAAAAATATTTAATATTATGGAGGATATGAAATTCTGTTGTTTTCCATATTAATATGGGCAAAAATACATCGTCTTCAACTTTTGATGGTTTGACTACTTAATCTTTTTAGTTTTTTTACTTTGGAATGATGTTAGAGTGATATATATTTAGTAGAAATTATACCTCAAGCACCTTCACTCCCCTGACAGGTCAGGCCTCTCAGCAGGTGGGTTCCAGAACCTTCCTGGCCCCAGCACCTCTGGAGCAGGGTTCCAAGACCATCAGAGCTCTGTTGCTGCCAGCCCAGGGTCCCAGAACCATCTCAGGCCAGTGGCTTCCAACTCAGGGAGGGTTCCAGGACCTTTCTGTCCCTGGCACCTCTGGCACAGGGTTCCAAGACCATAGGAACTCTGTTGCTTCCAGCCCAGGGTCCTAGGACCATCCTATCCCATTCTCTTCCACCACAGGATGAGTGACAGGCAAGACTTCTCAGCTGGTGGGTTCCAGGATTATCCCAGCTCCATTGCTTCCAGCGCAGGGTTCCAAGACTATTGGAGCCCAGTTACTTCTGGTGCAAGGTCCCAGGACCATCCTAGCACCTTTGTTTCTGGCACAGGGAGAGTGACAGGGCAGGCCTCTCCGCAGGTGGGTTCCAGGATCTTCCAGACCCAGCAGCCTCTTGAACAGGATTCTAGGACCCTCAGAGCCCTGTTGCTTCCATCCCAGGGTTCCAGGACCATCCCAGCCCATTTGCTTCCAACACAGGGTAGGTTCCAGGGCCCAGTCGCTTCCTGTGCAGGGTGCCAAGGCAATCTGAGCCTTGTTGCTTCAGGTGCAGGGTTTCTGGAGTTGCTCCAACTTCCAGACCTGATCGAGTAAGGCCCTAAGGTCTCCTTGGCAACAACAGGATTGGGCAGGCAAAAACCAGTGCCACCCACCCCTCTTGCAGGCAGGCCATCCTGGTGGGAACAGAAAAAGTGACTGGGAACACAAAGTAACAGAAGAGACAGCAAATCTTCCACCCTAGAGGAACAGGCCTTCAACCAAATGAAGAAGCACTTGAATTTCACATCAGACTATAAACAATAAATCAAATCCACATGCTAAGAGCACAAAGGAAAATCAACGATATGGGAAAAGCAAATAATAAATCTCCAACAAAATGCAGCAGCCCTATAGAAGACTCCTACAATGAGTTCTCCCTGGAGATAACCCATGTCACAGATCTCAAAAGAACAATGACAAACATACTCAAAGAAATGAAGGGATAAAATGACAAATTCAGGAAAGGAGTGGAAACACCGAAAAGATCCCATGCTGAAATGAAACAGGACACCAATCAGCAAATCAAGGATCTAGAAGGAGAGAATGACAAAGTCCAAAGGGAACTGGAAATACTAAAGAAATCGCAGGATGAAGTGAAAAAGGAAATTGTACATTCATCCAATCAACAGGAAAAGATGGGAGAAAGCCTCAGTACCAGATTGAAGCAGAAAGTAGAATATTAACACTGGAAGAAAAGGTGGAAGGACTGCATGCTCAAACAAAGAGTATGAAAAAAAATCACAAGAGTGGAACAACCAGGAAATATGGGACACTATGGAAAGATCAAACCTCCATATCATAGGGATAGAAGGAGAAGAATCTCAGGACAAAGGTATTGATCAGATCTTTAACAGAATAATAGAAGAAAATTTCCCCAAATTGAAAAATGACAAAGCTGTTCGAATACAAGAAGCACATAGAACATCAATAGACAAGATCAGAAAAGGAATACCCCATGCCATATCATAGTTAAAATGCCAAAAACAGAGACAAATTACTGAAGGCCGCAAGAGAAAAACAAGTTACATATAAAGGAAAACCCATCAGAATTACAGCTGACTTTTCAGTGCAAATGATGAAAGTCAGAAAAACTTACACCAAAGTATTTCCCATACTAAACAACTATAGATGCCAACACAGATTACTACCCAGCAAAAATGTCAATTATAGTTGAAGGAGAAAGAAAAGTCTTTCATGACATAAACAAGATGAAAGAATTCATGTCCAGGAAACCAACCTTTCAGAAAATACTCAAAGCAATTCAAAGGTCAGAGGAAAGGAGCAGCTATCACCAAGCACTTAGAGAGAATAATGAATAAAAGTATAACTGTGAGCCAGGTGTAGTGGTGCACACCTTTAATCCTAGCACTCGGGAGGCAGAGGCAGGTGGATATCTGTGAGTTCAAGGCCAGCCTGGTCTACATAGTGAGTTCCAGGACAGCTTCAGCTGCAGGAAGACCCTGTCTCAAAAAGACCAAAAATAAATAAATAAATAAATAAATAAAAAGTATAACTGCAGAAATACAAACCTAGACCAAGAATGCAAACATAAAATAAGGCAAAAGGAAGCAGCACACATCTCTCAATAATAACTTTAAATATTAATGGGCTGAACTCTCCAATCAAAAGACAAAGACTGGGAGAATGGATTAGGAAACAGAACCAAACTATATGCTGCCTAAAAGAAACCCATCTTACCCTCAAGGATAAGCATCAACTTAAAGTGAAAAGATGGAAAAAATATTCCAAGCAAATGCTACCAAAAAGCAAGCAGGAGTTGCTATTCTAATATCAGACAAAATAGACTTCAAAGTAAAACTAATCAGAAGAGACAGAGAGGGCCACTATATCCTGATCAAAGGATCAATTAACTATGAAGATTTCACAATCATGAATATATACACACCAAACTCCAGTGCACCAAACTTTATAAACATAATTCTACAAGACCTCAAGGCACAGACTGATCCCAGGACACTAATAGTGGGGGATTTCAATACCTCACAGAGCCCATTAGATAGATCAACTGGACAATGAATAAACAGAGAGACATCTGAAGTGAACAATACAATACACCAAATGGACCTCACAGATATCTACAGAATATTCCACTCAAACTCCAGAGAATATACTTTCTACTCAGCACCCCATGGCACATTCTCCAAAACCAACCACATACTGGGACACGGAAAAAAAAATAACCTCTACAAATATAAAAGAATTGAAATAATTTCATTCATTCTATCAGACCACAGAGCAATAAAGCTCAATATCAACACTAGAATATGCCCAACTATCTACAAGAACACACGGAGACTAAATAGCACACTCCTGAATAATGAACAGGTCAAGGAAGAGATAAAGAAAGAAAGAAATAAAAACATTCCTGGAACTAAATGAAAAAGACAATACAAAACAGCAAAACCTATAGGATACTTTAAAAGCAGTCCTAAGAGGAAAGTTTATAGCCCTCAGTGCCTACATTAAAGAAGCAGAAAGAGGAAAAATAAATGAACTAACATTGCAGCTAAAAACACTTGAGAGACAACAACAAATGAACCCTAAATCCAACAGACAGAAATAAATCACAAAAATCAGAACAGAAATCAATGAAATAGAAACAAAGAAATCAATAAAAAGAATCAATGAATCCAAAAGAAGATAGATAGACCCCCTAGCCTAGTTAACCAAAAGAAAGAAAAAGCAACTCCAAATCAATAGTATTCATGATGAAAAGGGAAATATCACAACAGACAGAGAAAAGATCAGAAAATCATACGAGAATACTTCAAAGACCTATAATCTACTAAATTTGAAAACCTAAGAGAAATGGTTGAATATTTGAAATCCTGGAATTCACCAAAGCTTAACCAAGAAGAAATTGACAGCTTAAACAGACCCATAATATATGAGGAAGTTGAAAATATAATAGTAAACTTCCCAACTAAAAAAAAAAAAAAAAGCCCAGGCCCAGATGGTTTCACAGCAGAATTCTATAAAACATTTAAAGAGGACTTACAACCATTATTACAAAACTCTTCAGAAGGATACAAGCTGAGGTAGACCTCCCAAATTAATTCTATGAAGCCAGCATCACTCTAATACCAAAACCAGGCAATGATACAACCAAAAAAGAAAACTATAGACCCATCTCATTAATGAATACAGATGCAAAAATTCTCAAAAAAATATTTGCAAACCTCATACTGACCCACATCAAAAAAGATCATCCATCATGACCAAGTTGGATTCATACCAGAGATGCAGGGATGGTTCAACAAACATAAATCAATAAATATCATAAAACACATAAATGTACTGAAAGACAAAAAACACACAATCATCTCAATTGATGCAGAAAAAACCTTCTACAAAATCAAGCATCCCTTCATGGTTAAAGTACTAGAAGAAATTGGACTTGAGGAAACATTCCTCAATGTAATAAAATCCATATACAATGAACCCACAGCCAACATCATCCTAAATGGAGAAAAGTTAGAAGCATTCCCTTTAAAGGCAGGCAGGACCAGGACCATGGCAAGGCTGTCTCCTATCACTGCTCCTCTTCAATACAGTGCTTAAAATACTTGCCAGGGCAATAAGGCAAGAAAGGGAAATTAATGGAGCAATAATTGGAAAAGAGGAAGCCAAACTATCCCTCTTTGCAGATGATATGATTGTTTACCTAAGGGATGCTAAAAATTCTACCAGAAAAGTCCTAGAAATGATTAAGAGTTTCAGTAAAATGGCAGGATACAAAATTAACCTAGAAAAATCAGTAGCCTTTCTTTATACCAAAGACAAGCAACTGGAGAAATAATACAAGAAGACCTTCCCACTCACAATAGCCACAAAAACAATAAAATACCTAGGAACAAACTTAACCAAAGACATCAAAGATCTCTACAACAAAAATTTTAAACCCCTGAAGAAGGAGATTGAAGAAGACATCAGAAGATGGAAAGACCTCCCAGGCTCATGGATTGGAAAAACTAATAGAGTAAAAATTTCCATCCTACTCAAATTAATATACAGATTCAATGGAATCCCAATTAAAATACCTGAGAGTTTCTTCACAGACCTGGAATAAACATGCTTAAATTCACATGGAAAAAGACCCTGAATAGCCAAGGCAACCCTGAGCAAAAAGTACAATACAAGGGGGATCACTCTACCAGACTTCAAACAATATTACAGGGCTGTAGTCATAAAAACTGCCTGGTACTGGCACAAAAATAGACCTATAGACCAATGGAACATAACTGAGGATCCAAACTTGAGCACATACAATTTCAGCCACCTCATATTTGACAAAGGGGTCAAAAAGACTCAATGGAGGAAACACAGCATGTTCAGCAAATGGTGGTGGCAAAACTTGATTACCATTTGTAGATGAATAAAATTAAATCCCTACTTCTAACCTTGTACAAAAATCAACTCCAAATGGATCAAAGACCTCAACATGAAACTCGCAACTCTGAAGGTGATACAAGGTAATGTTGGCAGGAACCTACAAGATGTAGGTGTTGGAAAAGACTTTCTAAATCAAAGAGCATCTGCACAGGAAATAAGGCCAACAATTGACAAGTGGGATCTCATTAAACTCAAAAGCTTCTGTATAGTGAAAGAAACAATCAGAGAAGTGGAGAGAAAACCCACAGAGTGGGAGGAAACTTTCACCAGGGATACATCTGACAGAGCATCAACATCCAGAATATATAAATTACTCAAAAACCAAAGATGTAAGGAAAAAAATGACCTACTCAAGATATGGAGTAAAGAGCTGAACAGAGACTTCACAAGTGAGGAAGTAAAGATGGCTGAGAAACATCTTAAAAAGTGTTCCACGTCATTAATAATTAAGGAAATGCAAATTAATACCACTTTAAGATATCTCACTCCAGTAATACTGGGTTAAGATCATGAAAACAAAAGACACCAAATGATGGGGGCTGGAGAGATGGCCTAGCATTTAGGAGCACCAACTGCTCTTGCAGAGGACCCAGGATTGATCCCCAGCACCCACATGGTGGCTGAGAACCGTCTGTAACTCCAATTCCAGGAGAACTCCAGTTCCAGGGGAATCTGAGACCCTCTTCTGACCTCTGAGGCACTGCATGACATGGGTGCACAGACCTGCATGCAGACAGTACATTCATACACATAAATAAATAAATAAAATAAAACAAACAAACAAAAAAGACACCAAATGCTGGAGAAGATGTGGGGAAAGTGGAACACTCATCCACTGCTGGTGGGAATATAAACTCGTACAACCACTATGGAAAGCAGTGTGGAGAACCCTTAAAAGACTCAAAATGAGTCTACCACCTGACCCAGTCATACCACTCCTGGGTATATACCCACAAGACTCATCCTTCTGCAAAGATACATGCACATCTATCTTTATTGCAGCTTTCTTGACAATAGTGAAGAGCTGGAACCAAAGTAAATGCCCCTCAACCAATGAGTGGATAGAGAAAATGTGGTATATCTACACAATGGAGTTCTATGCAGCAGTAAAGAAAGATTCATGAATTTGCAGGTAAATGGATGGGGCTAGAAGACATTATGCTAATGGGAACTATAATTAACTTACCACTTATTTTCAGTCTTTGTAATCATGGTATATAGGCGGAGGGTATGTATGCATACTTTAGAGTAATATAAAATTAAAGGGGAAAAATGCGAATTCCAAAAATGGTTACCCTCATTTGTGGATGCCAATACCAAATTCCCAGTTGAAAGGCAAGCCGAACAACATTATTGTTATATTTCTTTTTATCTGAAAGCAACTGTGCTGTTATAATGTGAATCTCTTAACGAGCTCTAGAATTGACTTACCACTTATTTTCAGACTCTGTAATTACTGTATATGGGTGGAAGGTACATATTCATAACTTAGAGTAATATAAAATTAAAGAGGAGAAATGTGAATGCTTAAACATATTCTGGAATCAACATACAGTTTATTCTCAGAGGTCATAATTTTGATACATATGTTATGGTTATATAGGCATGTGTTGGAGCAATTCAAAGGTGAGGGAACAGCTGTAGGAAGCTTTCTTTGTACCGAACAGGTACCATGTGGCCCTGCTAAGGGAAGGGAACATAGTACCTGCCTGCAGCCACTGTAGGGAGCTGGCCTCTTGTCACAGACACCAGCCAGCTACCTCTGTAGCTCAGCCTGAGAGGTACTTCCACCTCAGGCCCTTATCCTGGAACAATGAGACATGTTTTCATACTCTTGCCCATGACTTCCCACCTGCCCAGAGACTGCTAAACCCGGGACAGGAATTTCAGGCTGATGGCTGTTGGCCTATCTTCATCCTATGTCCATTCACAACACCAGCAATCCAGGTTGGTGGTCCACACTGGGATCTCTTTCCAACCCACTGGCCACCAGAATGAAATGCAGGCCTGCTTTGACCTGTATCGCACAAAATTTAAAAAATGATGGCTGGGAATTCTGTAATGATGTTAATGGGAATTTGATTTATTGCTTAGTACAGCCTGTTTTTATAAACCAAATGAAGTCAGTTCCCAGAGCCAATCACAGACCCCCAACTCTGAGCCACTGCACACCATTGCTCCACCCAGCATCATGCACCTGGGCCACGTTGTTCACTACTCCTTGGCGTGGGGTCAGAGAAATCCCCTGACTCCCATGCACGCAGTGCCCTGAGGGTTGCTAGCTGAGAACTAGCCCCCAATTCAAAATGGATCTTCCTACAAACAACAACAACGTAGAGACTGGGTCAAAGAACTGACTGATATAGTTAAATATGGCCCAAGACAACAAGCCTCTGCAGTGAAGAACTCTGGGAAGACTGAGATAAAGATGCAGGACATGTAAGGCAGAAGCCATGAACTGGGGTGGGGGCGCAGAAAGAGGGGAATGTGTCTAAATTGGACTGAAAGATAATGTATGAAATACACAAATCATCAATAAAAGTATTTACAAAAAGAAATTATACCTCAAATTTCCCATTTTGATCTTTCTTGGGCTATCCATGCACAATGTAATCTTTTTTTTTTTTTTTTTTTTTTTTTTTGAGACAGGGTCTCCCTATAGCTCTGGCTGTCCTGGAACTCAGTATGTAGACCAGGCTGGCCTTGAACTCACAGAGATCTACCTGACTCTGCTTCCCAAGTGCCAGGATTAGAATTAAAGGCATGTGCCACCATGCCTGGCAGTATTTTAAAAGCATTTATTTTTCATAAAATTGTTACTGACTGGACCCGGTGTGGTGGCACACGCCTTTAATCCCAGCACTTGGGAGGCAGAGGCAGGAGGATCTCTGTGAGTTCAAAGCCAGCTTGGTCTACAAAGTGAGCTCCAGGCCAGCTGGGGCTACAGGGAGACCCTGTCTGAAAAATACAAAAAAAAAAAAAAATTGTTATTGACCTTAAAGCACATCTTAGTTGAGGTTGCTAAAACAAAACAAAGCAAACAAAACAAAGCTATTGTCTGGGTGGCTTAAGCAGCAGCAATGTGTTGCTGGCAGTTCTGGAGGCTGGAAAGTGTAAATTGGAGGTGCTGGCCTGACCAGCTCCAGGCCTTCTTCCTGATTTGCCAATGAACACCTTTCTGCTGTATCTTCACATGCTGGAGAAAAACATCTGTTTTGTGTCTTTCCTGTAAGGGCACTGGTCTCCATTCAGTCATGAGGATGCCACCCTCATGGTCTGATTACTTTCCACAGGTCCCACCTTTACATGCTATCACATCAGGAATTAGTGCTTCAACTTTTGGATCAGGGAAGAGACATAGAAATTTTGTTCATAACAACACATAATGGGATTATTGAGGTTATTTTTACATAAACTAATAAATATGTAAACACTTCTGAGTTATAATTTCTAATTATAGTCTACATAAGTCATAGCTCTTTACTGTCTTCATCAATCTTCAAGACTTAGAGGGAGTCACAAAGATAGTTTGAGGACTGCTGAGTTAACATTTTTCGAGGATAAATTATGAGATTTGTACAAGAGCAATCATATTCAATTGTTTGCAAAAGAAACAAAACCAGTCAGGAGAGGTACTTAAGTAAGGGCCTGAGGATCTGAGTTTAATTCCTGGATCCCACAAGGGGAAAGGGAAGAATCCGATCCTGGGAGTTATCCTCCGATCTCTGTAGGAGTTTAATAATCCTCTGAATAGTCCTTTATACACACGCATGGCTGCTATCCACACGATCTTCTTCCCTCTCTTGAACCAGATTTGGTGGTTCCACAGGTCTACGAGCTTCAAAGCTGTCTCCTGTCTGCAGGCCAACAGTCTTTAGACTTAGCTCTGGCAAGGACGTGGGAGGGGATCCGATGGAAATAAAAGATGGACCCAGAGGGTAAAGTCCTGGAGAATAGAGTCTTTCATTTATATATGTCAACAGCAGTGTGTTTATATACCAAAGGTTACTGTGCTCTGGGCAAGGAAGTGGGGGGCAGGCGGAAGGGAAGGGCGAGCCACCTTGGCTCTAATTGGGGGACTACTGAGCTCCTGTTTGTGCAACAGGTAAACTAGAGGTGCAACATTCTCCTCAATGCCTCAAGGGAAGGGGCTATCCGGTCATGGAACTTTGCAGAGATAAGCAAAGGAAGAAAACATTGTAAAATCCTAAACCTTCTGGAGCTACAGATGGAGGTAACTGAATGCCCACAGAGATATCAGATAACTCTCCTCAGAGGTCTTACAGAACAGGTCTTACAAGTTCTTGCCTCAAGCCAAGCAAAGTTTCATTCCTACAGATCTCCACAAGCAAACACACACACACATACACACACAAATACTAACTAGCTAACTAACTAGTTAACTAACTAACATACTAACTGACTAAGTAAATAAATAAATAATAAATAAATAAATAAATAAATAAAAAGACAAAAGAAGGAAAGAAACCAAAGCAATCATAGAAAACATTCAAGAATTCCTAATAACGATTGACTAATAGACAAAAAGCCAAGTTATATTTACCCACTAGACTGGTAGATATTAGGAAATGTCTACCATATGTTATATATAATATATGCTATATGTGGTGGAAATATGAACTCTATCTGCAGGCATTACTATGATGGCCTCTAAGTGTGACAAAATGTTAAACATTATATAATAATACATACAGGATGTTTTTAAAGGTCTGAAGAATGCAATATGATTGCTATATATCAATGAGGCAGAGATGCATGTTGTAAACCTATGCACTGGTTATTTTTGTCAACTTGAGAGGAACTAGAGTCATTTGAAAAGAAGGAACTTCAATTGAGGAATTTCCTCCAACAAGATTGGCCTGTGGGCTTGTCCACGGGACATTTTCTTGATTGCTAACTGATGTAGGAAGGCCCAGGCCACTGTGAGTAGTGCCATCCCTGGGTAGGTGAACCTGGGTTGTCTAAGAAAATAGCTAAGCCAGTCAGGGGAAGCAGCCATTAAGAAGCTTTCCTCCATGGTCTCTGCTTCAATTCTTGCCTCTAAGTAACTGCCTTGGCTTCCCTGGATGATGCACTACAACCTATAAGCCAAACAAACCCTTTCCTCCCCAAGTTGTTTTGATCAGTGTTTTATCACAGCAACAGACAGCAAACTAGAACCAAAATTGGCAGAGTGTGGGGTATTGCTGTGTGGAGGACTGTGGAAGCATATGGAATTTGGGGCTGGATGTATTTAGAGCTTAATGATCTGTTGTTGTGGGAGCCTGGAAGATGATGCTGAGAGCAGTGCAGATGATGAAGGCCTGGCTTGTGAAATTTCATATTTAAGAGTCCCTCAAAGACTCTATCAGGGCTGTTTGTGTGATATTTTGAATTAAGACTCTGTGGATTCTGCTCATCTGGGGCTGAAAAATAAACTGTGATTACCAATAGATCAGCATCATTAAGGTGAAATCTTCTGGGAAGTATTTCATCAGCGTCAACACACAGAAGCTATGGTCCAGTGCAGGACGGGGGTTGTGGAAAAGCAGCACACCAAGGTGGCAGCAGAACTTGGCAAATAATGTGTAAGAGTCTCCCACAGGGTGCTAGTTATGAAGGCTTGAATGGGTCATGGAGAGCAGCCGAGGTTTAGCATTGTGTGACAGGATTGAAGAAGACTCCTTTTTTTTTTTTTTTTCTTTAACAATGTTTTTCTTTTTTGGTTTGATGCAGTGTCATTTCCTTTTTTCTTGTCTTTTTTTTTTTTTTTTTATGAATTTTATAGTTT